>OLKM01002803.1:14333-54211 GCA_900291075.1 Melanogrammus aeglefinus | reverse complement strand
ACATTTAGCACCTACACAGCTCTTACTTGTTGAATTATGTTTTCCTCTTAGTAAAAATCAGTTATATCATGTAATTAGGTAGGCTATAGTTCACGTCCCATATAATGAATATTCATGAATGTCCAGTTTATATAGTGCATACCTCTTAAAAGGTCCCTGCCTATTTATGGAGCCCTGATGTGTTTAAGCTCAGTGAAGGATGCAGTGCACGCTGCACAGGACAGACAGAGCAGGGCCCAGACAAGGACGGACAGACAAGACAGGCACAGCCAGACAGACAGACAGACAGGACAGACAGAGACAGGACCAGACAGGACAGGACAGACAGCACAGACAGACAGACAGACAGACAGACCACAAGACACGGCTACTATCATTAAAGGGAACCACAGACACATTGCCACACACAAAACTGAAATCTGTTGCGTGGAGGTAGCTTTGATTGAAATGTATGAAATGGACATCTCAATGGTGATTTTAGATGGTGCTTAATGTTAATGTGCCTTTTTTAGAGTACCTCAGTCTTCATCACAGCCAAGTCAGGTGAGGGCTCATAGATTATTTATTGTGTTTGGCGTTTTTGCAGGGGACTGTAACACACCAGAATGAGAAAAGGTCTATGTCAGAACAAGTGAGATCAGAGCCGAAGTGGTCCCATGAATCAGAATGCTGTCATACACACGTTCAGATGATAATTCAAAGCTGTTGAGACACCCTGCGATATATAGAGTTCATGGAACGACACGTTAGTTGGGGAGCAGCTAAAATAGGAGGCTACAAGCCCCATTCTCTCGATCTTGCCAAAGACCTCCCTGAAGGTACAATACCATCATTTATCTATCACAGGAAATGTCGAAGCATCTTTACAATGAAGAAAACTGCTTGGACAAGCATTGTTGCAAAAGAAAAGCTCTTCAGAAAATAGTTTGCCAGAAGATTCAAGAGAGCTTAACTAGACGAGAACCACAAACATCAAGGGTTTAGAAGCAAAGTGGTATATTTGTGACAAATCAGGCAAGTATTTGAAGGTCAAAAGAACTAAAGAAAGTCTGACAAAATGTGCAGAGTTTAAGAGCAGATGACACCATTCAAGGAAGCCGCAGCGATTCAGGAAAAAGGATACAACTTTGTTCGCCAAGTCCAGCTCCGTGAGCTTGTGGCAGCTGAAGCCTCATTCACCCACAGAACCCTGCTACACAGAGCTTAACAACAAAGGACCCTAGAAAAAGACACTGATGAAAGTTAAGCATGGATGAAATAGAGTCGCCATATGAAGCAGCCAGAAAAAATGGCACTCTCTACAACAGTGTTTGCAATATATTAGAGAAGAACTGATTGAAACATCATACAGTAAGTCGCACTGTCACACGACACCTGACTAATATGCTTGTTACAGAAATGGCCAAGTGTGGTGTAACACAGGTGATACCCTCAATAAAAAACACTTACGCCGCAGAGTTGATCTGAATTTGGTCCATCTTTATATATGAGTATCACCCAGAATGACACAGGGAGCTGGTTGTGTGGTATGATCGCTGACAATTTGAAATAGGATGAACTTGGTAAAAGTTTTTCCATGAACTTAAAGAGGACACATGACAGGTTTGTTCAAATATCAAATACTGGCAGTGACTGTGATATCAAAAAGTGGCACTTGAAGATCAGAAATGCGATATCCAGAAACAGGATATTACCTCCAGGCATTGGCCACACACATGTGTCAGATCTGGAAAAGATGGAACAGCATTCCTCTGTGTCTAGTAGATTTTCTCCAGACACTCCTAACAGGTAAAAACCACAGGAAGTGAATACCCATCGAGGAGAGTGCAAAAGGCTCACTGCATCCTTTGTGGTCAGAATTTAGTTTATGCTGCTGCACCTTCTGGCAAAGTTAAGCCTTGCACCAAAACACATTTTATTGCCCTTTTGCTTGTCATATCATTCTTACTTGGAAATGGTGAACTGGATACAGATGCTTAAAACCGACTCGGCGCATAGTGTATCATATTCTCAGGTAGATAAGAATATACGAACACGGCCCTCTGTCTTCAGAAGCAAGCAGCAAAGTAAAAGACACCATTCCCTTACCACAAAACCATCTCAAACCCCGGTCTGCTCACAACTATTGGCAATGGACAATATACAGACAAGACTGGAGGAAACAATCAGTGGCAAGGGGACATCACACAGAGTGAATGGAATCGCTGTGCAAGCAAAGCCTATCACTGACCATTCTGCTGAGATCAGATCTTTGCCTTGTATCCCAAAAACCAAGATGAGAAGCATTGGTGTGCAGTTTGAGATTGATGCTTCCTATTTACAACGCAGGAGAGCGTTGCCAACCCCCTCTTGTACAGACAATTGATAACTGGATCACACCACATGTCTAAAAGGATGCAGGAGATACAAAAACCACCATGTTGGCTGATGGCTCGTCTTTCTCCAACAAAGATTATATGTAGCTGGACCTGGGTTTCAACATCCTCACCCACAGTGAAACATGTGTACAAGAGAATAATATAGGCTATTTGCCTACAATCAATGCTCCTGCTTACACAAGCTATCAACAGTAAATGAGATACTTCTCCAGTCACTAAACATCATGAATCTCTGCAGCTTGAACAACCATAATTGTTTGTTCTTTTGACCAGGCATTGTATGCCAAAGCTGTTGAAATTACTTGGAAAAACCAGGAGCTACTCAAGGACATCATCCTTAGAATGGGAGTCTTCCCATACCACCTGTGCCTTCATGGCAACAATTGGCCAACGGTTTTGGAGATGCTGGTCTAAGAGACCTTTGCATAGAAGCAGGAGTGATAGCTGACGGCTCAGTCTCAGGAGTTATTGATGGGGCACAAAGTATAATCGGTGCCAGTAAGGCTCCCACAAAACTGCTTCTATGAGGCTTTCTTGAGACTAGCATGGGGAAGGTTTTCAACCTTTGGTTAGAAGAGAATCACCAGGATGATATTATTCACCTGGAAACAACTCTGCAAACTGCCAACAACCTGTGTGAAGAATTAACACAGACAAGATTTGAGGAAACTCTCAAGCAGGATTCATGTCAGCGTATTCTGACACAATTTAATGAGTACCTCAGCTTCCTCAGAAAAGACAATGGTCCCCTGTCTGCCTTCTGGATGTCCTATGTGGACATGGTTGAGATTCTGCTTTGTCTAATTCGAGCATCACGAGAGGGAAATTGGATGATGCATCTTACAGCAATAAGAGCCATCATTCCATGGTGCTTTGCATATGATAAGATCAACTATGCCAGATATCTGACATACTACTATGCACAAATGTCTCGCCTGGAGACTGATAATCCTGCTGTTCATGCACACATTGCAAAGGGTGGTTTGTCTGTCCAGCTCAGTGGGAACAATCCCTTTGGAAAGATTCCAGTTGACCAGACAATTGAGGAGACCATAAACAAGGACACCCAGACTGCTGGAGGAACCAAGGGTTTCAGCCTAAAAGCAGCAGGAGCAGTCACCAGATACTATCTCACTTCAGAAAACAGAAGTCCAGTACCTAAGGCAACTCAGGAACATGACAGGCACCAAAACTACAGGCAGTTTCAGTCATCACGATCTACAGAAGACCAGAAATAGAGAAGGACAGGCTCTGATGTGAATGCCTTTGTAGAGCTTATGAAAAATAGCTGGGTAAACCCTCTCAGTCTAGATCAGTCTGACATCATCAGTCTTTCCACAGGAATCGCTGTGTCACCAGACATAGCCAGTGATCTGCTGCAAGCTCACCAGACTGGAGAGGAAGCATATCAGAAGTTCAGAAGTGAGCGTTTGGAAAAAGAATCACCAGAAACCAAATTCCACGACAGAATGAAAAAACAGAATCTGAAGACATTCTCAAGCCTCACAAAAAGAGACAGAGGAAATCAAAAACAAAACAAGGAGTTGATATTGAAAGCAGACAGAAATCTCTTTGGGCATATGATAATTGTTTCACAAAGTAGAAGTCTTCACATTAAAGATGTCCTGGCTCATCCACTTGGTCCACTGCCTTGGTCACTTTCAAATCCAGACGGTTCGCTGCGAAAGACCAATAAGGCCGCTCTTGCTAGAGAGTTAGAGAAATCAGCATCAGCAGTTGAAGATATTGGAAATCTCTCTGCATGCATCATTGATGGAATGAGCCTTGTTCAGAAACTGAAAGGTGATGGCAAGACTTTTGGAGAGATTGCTGGTTCTGTGCTGAACTTTGCTTTGCATGAAGGAGGAAAGAGTACACGAATAGATGTGGTGTTTGATGTGTACAGGAAAACATCCATCAAGAATGCTGAGAGAGACAATCGAGGTGCAACAAGTAGCACTCAATGGAAGAACATTGCCCCGGGACACAATGTTGTGCAGTGGAGAAAACTCTTAAGCAATCCAGAGAGGCAAAAACTGCCTTGATCAAGTTCATTGTGGACCAGTGGAAGCTGCCAGAAAACCAGGTGAAAGCTTCAAGAAAAGCAGCTTTTTGTAACATGTGAGAGAGAGACATGCTATTGTCTTAAGAACAAAGATGTGAAAGTTGTGATGGAGTTAAAGTGTTCCCATGAGGAGGCAGACACCCGCATGCTCCTACATGCTGCTCATGCCAGCCAGAATGGCTATAAAACTACAGTGATTGTGAGTGAGGACACAGATGTCATGGTCCTTTGCTTAGGGAACTGTAAGAAGATAAACTGCACCATGTACCTGAAATGTGGGAGTCAGAATAGAACAAGATACATCAACATTAGCACCCTTGCTGAACTCCATGGAGATGATCTCTGTGATGCTCTTGTAGGTCTCCATGCCTTTACAGGTTGTGATAGTGTGAGTGCTTTTGCAGGAAGAGGGAAACTCTGTGCTTTCAAACTTGTTAAAGGAAACAGGACATATCAAGAGGGCTTCAAATCCCTGGGAACATCATGGGATGTATCAGAGCACTTACACAGAGCCATGGAATCCTTTGTGTGTCAGATGTATGCACCATCATCCGACATATGTGATGTGAACGACCTTCGGTACCTGATGTTCTGCACCAAAAGGGGTGAAATGGAGTCAAGCCTTCTTCCGCCTTGCAGGGACTGCTTACAGCTGCATACACAGCGCGCAAATTACCAGGCAGCAGTATGGAGGCAATGTCTGGAAGGACAACCAGGCATACCAGAGCCAAAAGGTTATGGATGGAAAACAGACGTCAAAGGTATGCTTTTAGTAAATTCACTGCAACAGTATAGGTAATTTCTGTACATTTCAGTTCTTTAGTGAAGTAGATGAGACATGGAAAGTGTGTGACTTGGATCTTACACTTCTTCTTTTACTGTAGGTATGCTGGTGTTGGACTGGATGCGAGGGCTCCCAGCTCCAAAGGCTGTCTTGGAGCTCATGGCCTGCAAGTGTGTAAAGACCTGTAGGCTTCCAGGCTGCTCCTGCCTCGCCAACAACTTCAAGTGCACAGAAATGTGCAAACTTCAAAAATGCACAAATCAGAGGGTGGAGGAGGATGAAGAAGTTGCCTTCACTGTGGACTATGTGATTGGATGGATGATGATGTGGATGTGATGATTAGGCAACCCCACATGAGACCTCCAGGTAAGATACAAAAAATAGTAAAAAGTATAGCGATAAATTAAGATAATATAAATATAATATATAATAAAATAAGATAAAATAAAATAGAATAAAGATAAAGATCGATCTATATAGGATACAGAAAAAAGTTATTGTGCAAATGTTCCTGTAGTTTTTATTCCTGTGCCCCATGTGCTCCAGGTGCTGGTGCATCAGACGCTGAAGGAGCTGCTGATCCTAAGAGCGGAGCTGCAGAAGGAGGCCACCTCCCACTCCCTGTCCTCCTCCTCCGAACACTGCCCCTCCGCCCACACACACCACAGGAACTCCCCTGCACTTGGCCGTCTGATACACACACACAGTATAGTTTCATGTTTCAGTGTTTACACTCTGAGGGATTTCTTCTTACATTTCTAATTAACATTATAACAAAAACCCATATGTTTGTAAAGTTTTTTGAAAAGTATTTTAAAGAGAATTTAAAAACCTGACGCCCCACCACCTGCCACACCACCCCACCCCACACCTTAACGCGCTCTTAACGCTGACTTCAGATGTTCAATGTTTTCAAAAATGCACAAAATCAGAAGGTGGAGGAGGATGAAAGAAGTTGTGTTCTTCACTGTGGACTATGATGATGATGGTGTGATGATGATTAGGGCAAATCTAAAATAAAAACTCTGTGACAAATACCAAATAATTAGCAGTTATTGTCAATTCTCGCCTGGGCCCATGTTCCACTTAAAGACCCATATCCTCCCTCATAGCAGGATATTATGGGAAGATTATACATTTCCTGAATTGTTACAGTTCCTGTGAGTATTTCAGTTTTTATTATTTGTGTCAGTGCTGTTCCTACATTTCACAGTGCTATAAAAAAGACTACAGTTTAGGCGAAAATAGTGGAAAAAATGTTGTTGAGACAGTTTGACCTTTCACCATGTGACCTTTATATTTTTTAGATAGGCCCAAAACTAGGTCTAAATGGAAAGCTAGGATTGTTACACTTTAAAATGTTACCAAACATGCCCTCATAACATATGAGTAAAGTTCTGAAAATGAGCACAAAACAAAATATGCCCCCGGCGTTTAGAGGCCTATTTTTTGCAGGGGGTTGATAACTTTATGAGCTGATAACTGTCAAAAAGCTACCACTTAGGATGGGTTATCATACCAAAATATCATCTATGGACATGTACCTTTTCAAAAAATGTTACTAGACTTTGCCACTCTGAGTGGTACCAAAAAGTCCAATTTTGGCCTCTGGCCCATGGACTAAATAGCCAATTAAACGTACACAAGCACGATTACGTAATCATATTTAATCACAATCCATTTACATTACAATCAAACATGGCGGAAAACAAGAAAAAGTGCCGACAGTACAATGCAAATTACATAAATTATGGATTTATTCCATCACCAGCAAATGTACATCTGCCGATGTGCCTGCTATGTGAGCAGGTTTTCTCAAATGAGGCAATGAAGCCGTCGCGATTACAGGAGTATCTGTCAAAAAAGCATCCTGACAAGGGCAATCAAAAAGACTCGGCCTACTTCCAGTCACTGAGGGATCAGCGTTCAAGGCGCCCTACGATCAACACCATGTTCGCTCGGAGCGTCAACCAAACAGAGAGCGGGTTGGTGGCATCTTACAATATAGCACTGCTAATTGACCTCAGGTTGGCGTGCGATGTGGGTAACGCAAGGTGAGCGTTTTCCCCCGTTGTGGGAGAGGGTCCATCTCCTGCTCCTCGCTTTCCCCACGTTGTACCTCGTCGAACAGGGATTCAGCCAAGCGCTCCACATGCAGACGAAATACCGCAACCGTCTGAACCTGGTTAGCTCTGGCGCTCTCAGACTGAAACTAACATCCCAGTGTCCAGATGTGAACAAGCTGGCAGCGGCCCACCAAGCACAGGGCTCTCACTAGGTTGCTTTCAAAAAATAAAGCGTGTGCAGTCCTTCTTGAAAATAGACTTTTTTTTTCTTCTTTTTTCCTTGGTTCATGGCAGCGTCTCAGTCCTCAGGCAATGACCGTTGCTTTTTCAAATGTTTAATAAGCCTAGAGCGCATTAATTAACGCATGAGCGATTTCTTCACAAGCGCTTTTTTATTGGTTCAGCACTGTTCACGTGAAGTGTGCGTGTTGTTGGTAACAGAGTTATAAATACACTTTATTTATTATTATTTCCAATTTGTTTTTGCATATTTTATTCATCATTTTGTGATTATTTGGGATATTTGTGAATTTTATCTCAATGAGTTGTTTTCGTTTGCCATTGTTTTATTAATTTCTCCTTTCTGCACACGGCCTTTTGTGTGCCTCCTGGGCTTCTGTAGCCCCTCCCCTCTGCCCTCACCCTCCCATTGTGTGTCGTTTATGGAAATAAAAGAAACGGAAGAAATGACCCGGAGCCCCTTTTGCTTCATACCCCAACCACACAAATTTACTAATTTTCAACAAATTCTGCTGTGGTGGTATTTTTCTTCCCAAGTTCCACGTTGCTTAATACACCTGGGGTTATTTTCAAATGTTGTGATATTGTGAAGTGATATAAACGTTAACCACTTCTATTCAGACTTAATATGCAATTCATTAATCATCCTCAAAGGCTGTGTGGCCTTTCTTTCAGTAGAGACACCAGTTTGACTTAAATTCTATCTCACAGCTCTTTGCAGAAAGATAGCAACTCAAGAGCTCAAGGTCCAATTACAACTAAAATAACATTTCAATGTTGTTTACCAGTTTCTCCAGGCATAGTGTTGAGTTATATACAAACTACTATATGTGTCAAAAACATAAAAAAAAATAATAATAAGAACAAAAAAAAAATTAAAATAAATTAAAACCTAAGCTTTCATTTCCTATAAAATGGTCAGATTTGCACAGCAGCACATCATGTTGTTGGGGGCATAAATACAACTCCAATCCAATAAAAACAGGGACTTTAAAGCAAACGAATGATACAAAACCCAATGTCAATTGAAGTCCTCCGGTCTTAACACACTGTTTACTACAAGAGCATGTCAAACACCAGAATATATAGTAGTGTGTGTGTGTGTGTGTGTGTGTGTGTGTGTGTGTGTGTGTGTGTGTGTGTGTGTGTGTGTGTGTGTGTGTGTGTGTGTGTGTGTGTGTGTGTGTGTGTGTGTGTGTGTGGGGGGCGGTAAGAGGATCATGGTATGGTCAGGGGGGCGTTTGTACAAAAAAGGTTGAGAACCACTGCTTTAAATGCATGATTGAAAAGTAGGGGCGTGTTCAAGCTTGTCTTTGTGTTTTACTACTAATATATATATATATATATATATATATAATTATATATATATATATATATATATATATATATATATATATATTATATATATATATATATATAGTCAAGAGAGGGAAGCTTCACCAACCAAAAATGTTTGGGTGAAAGTACACTTTAAATGTACTACACCCAAACATTTTTGGTTGGTAGGGAAGGCAGTTGGGAGGAACTAGCCAGTGGAATGTAGATTCCTGAAAGTAGCCTACCCATCCAGAAGAATCCCGTTCCTCCATTCATGCAACAGCAACTCCCCTAAAACAAAGGAACGTTGAAGAGTCCCAGAGAGAGCGTTGAGGATGGCATTGCATTGTTGTCATCACTTACCATACCCAGCTACCTCACGTGTCATTCACATGCAAGAAAACTACTAAATACACATAATGAACATAAACCATAACGTGGCTCATGGTTAAAAATTGTTGTTTGATGCAGTAACTTATAGAAGGCTGGCTAGCATCAGCGGGCTGTGCTAACGGTAGATATCAGGCAAAGGTTAGTGCGTATCAATCAAATCACCACAAAGCTTTTAACTATCGCAAGTGTGGCCTTTTTCTTTGGCATTATATTGCGCAGAAAGCCATTATCTTTATGACACAAGCAGTAGCGTCGATCCATTCAGCCATAAGAATATAGATGTGGAGGAGGTACGTTTTCACATGCCAAGAAAAACCATTCAGTCTCATCGGGCCATGTCATGTTCATTCTCTGAGGAGCATCAAAGGAATTGTATGTGAGCATGCTATTTCTGTGTATCACTAATGTTTCGTTTTGATTGGCTGAGCTACTAGTAGGCTATAAGTTATAGCCTACTATTAGCGAAAACGCCGGCTTTGTAAACAAAAAAAATGGCGGCTGCTTTGCGTTTTGATGAAGTTTCTGATGATTTTAGAAGCTCATTATTAGATAAATCAGTTCCAGGATATGTTTTCATGTTTTTACTGCCCTTCTATAGTTGAACTTTACTAAAACAATTATCCCTCTCGCCCTCATGGGCTTGAGGGATAATTGTTAAATACCCTGATGCCTGAATGATATTCCATTTCCTACACTAGTCGAGTAGTGTTAAAGTGTGCGCACGCTAACATAATGTGGTGCTGCCTGTAAATTCCCTTAATCATGCATGTTTTCACCGTGCCTTTAGTTTCTCTCCCTTTTGCCACACTGTTTCATTGGCAATTTTATACAAAAAAGTATAAAGAGGTGTAGGCCTACATCTCTCTGTGGTGATGACAATTAATTTCTTCTATGCCTTATTTCGACCACATTACATTTAGACAACATTAGTACCTCATTGGATCAAAACTGGGGCTAACACCAGTTCTGACTGGTTCTACTTTAAATGATTGTTTCTGGTAGTGGTTGACACTCTTGCTCCAGTAAAAATCATCGGAATTAAAGTCAGAACATTTCACATCTGTGAAAAGATTGCCCAATCAGTGACAATCATGTGCAGTAGTTTTATAAGCAATAGGAAGTCCAGGCGGACACATTTTCTCTGATACAATTCTTCAAAAGCTTAAGTCTAAAACCAAAAAAAGGCAACATGTTTGGATAATATTCCCATAAGGTTCATTCAAGATGCTGCAGAAGTTATTGTTCCGTGCATAACCCATCTAGCCAACTTGTCCATTGAACGAAGCAAATTTCAAACTGAACATTTAGTAAATTAGAGCAGGGAAACTATTACCCTGTAACCATATTATGTTGCCTCTCAAAAATAGTGGAACGTGTTGTTTATTAGCAAATAGAAAACTACTACTTATCTTCACACAATCTTCTTTATAAATGTCAATCTGGTTTTAGAAAGTCACACTCTACTACTTTACGGATCACTTCAAGAAAGAAGTGGGTGAAGGAAAATATTGTGCTTGCAGTTGCAGCAAATAACATATTTAACGACAAAACTATGTAAAAACATTTTTTTATATAAAGTTGGGACTATTTTAAATTTGTAACTTTATTGTCAAAGTTTATTAAAATTAACACCAGCCATATTACGTTAAACTAATTACTGTTATATTTTATATAATTATTATATAACGGCTCCATATTTCTCCTCCGCCGTCCGGTTTGAACCGCAGCTGTCAGGGTTGCTAGGTGACAGGAGCGGCGCGTCGTCACGCAAGATAAGGCTCTCCGCTAAATAGCATACACCTCCAGATCACGGCATGCATGTCATAGGAAGTGAGTTGTAACCCACCGAACACAAGGATGTGAAAGGATATCCACACGAACATGTCACAATGTGTTTGATAAATTGCTTTCCACGCTCAGTTCAGAACAGATTACGTCATTTATAGCCTCTGTGTCTTCCTCTAGCATAACATTGGCTCCCATGAGATCAGTATATATTATTTAATCCCATAATGGATCAATATTGTATAAGATCAAGGTTTGTCAATCATATGTGGCTGGGTAACTGGCTCATTTAGCTTCCTGTTTGTCTTTACAGTTTTTTTTTATCCCCAGTGCAAATTGGGATGGTCTACATGCATGATGATTTTCTACGTTGTCCATTTAACCTAATTCTGTGTTTGTTTGTTGGTGCCATTCACTACAGGACAATGTTGTCTGGCAGACTAGCCATTTCCTTGAGTGGGTCTATAATATGAGAGACTAGGTAGAGGGCATTAGCTTATTTTGTCTGCATGTGTTGTCCAGTCATTGATTATTTATTGTTATTTATTTATTTTGATTGTGGGGGCAAATGCCACCCAATAACAATGTGTATAAAAATATATATATGTCAAAGTCCAATTTGAACCAGGAATAGAATATAATATCATTTTTAAAATACAATATTTTATGGCCCATTTGAAAAAACTATTTTCTCAAAAGATGTTCATGGAAATGTACATTACGGTGAATCATCCTTTTTAAAATGAAAATAATGAAAACAAGGACAATATCCAAATGTTGCACTTCAAAGTAAAAATTAATTATATTCAGAGGAGCTTTGTGGAGAGGAGAGTTGAGGAGAACTCATCAAAGTCATCTTACTGCTCCACACTGCTCAAGCTGCTGGGGGAAGGTGGACATACAGGGAAAGCCTAAAAACACAAGATAGATGCAATTAGTTACATATTGTTTCTTCCTGACACAGGTTTTAACCATTTCAAACAATAAAAAAAGAGTTTGTACTCGATTGCACATGCTTATTTACTCAACACTTCCAGGTTCAGTGCTTTGTGGGTGTTGTAATCATCCTAACTGGCAGGCCTAATGGTAGTCTGTACAGTCTGTCCTAATTGCATATAGACTGTTTTGCTGCACATACAGTAGGATACACATTACGCCGACGTAGTGTTGCTCAATGAGTCTATATGCTCAATCCCAATTCACCTCTTCGCTCAAACCCTTAACCCTACCCCTTGAGCCGACCACTTAAACCTACCCCTCACAAATCTTTTCCCTACGAAATGGGATAACCCTTCAAGACCCTTTTGAAGGGTTACTTCATTAGTAATCGTTGACAGCGTTTATGTAAATCGAAGTTTGTTGCCGGCTGTTTTCAGTTTCACAATACCAGCTTCAGCCATGGTGATTTTTCTTGAGTGCGTTTTAAACATTTTTGCTGTCTGAGAATTTTGGAAAAAAATAAGACTTGTTCAACGCTGTATTCGACGCCTGGGGATGCTGGTGGAACCGTTTGAGGCAGTGGTCCTGGGGGAGGCGCCAGAGAGCCCAGGGGGGGGTAACGTCAGAAAGGTGCCGCAATTTCAGAATGTAGCACATGCAGCAGCAGTGCGCCTGTGCCTGACCTTATAACAGCTTGTCAGAACTATTTTAGATCTCACGGGCCCTGCGAATGAAAATAGCCTTCAATTGACCTGTCGCTAAGTCAAGCCACCGGTCATTACCATGACGAACTCGGACAAACAAACCAGACTCGATAACAAAAACATATGGACCGACTGTCTGTGTTACATGTACCCCAAGTACATAATTTCACCATGTTTATTTATTTTTTTATCAAACCAGCTTGCATTAAAAAAGTTAAGAAACTGTGTGGCACAAAGTTGGCGGAGAATCTAAAAACGTTGCCACTCTCGAACAACAGACCAAATGGATAAAATGGCAAATAACTGCGAGCAGCACATGGTAGAAAAGCTTAGAAAGGGGCTGTTCGCCATACAGCTTGATGAAACTACAACTGTAGCAGAAAAGGCTGTGCTTGTCGTTCATGTACAACAGTCTTACCCAAAGACTGGGTCGCGACCCACATGTGTGTCGCGGGAGATTTGAATTGGGCTGCAAAATAAATGTAAAAATATAAAATAAAAATGGATTTTTTTTACACATTAGTTCATTCATGCATGAATTTGTTCTTCTCCCGATTTTATAGATAAGCCTATTGTGAATTGGGTCGCGATAGTTTATAGTTTAAGAAAAATGCGTCGCCAGAAAAAAAGTTTGGGAAACACTTATGTAAAATATATGTGAAGATCTGAAGCAGGACATTCTTATGTCTGTCAACCTTTCCACCGCTACCAGGAGTGGGGATATTTTTACTGCATTGGATTCTTACTTCTCGTCCCAAAAGCATTCCCATGAGAATGTAGTTGCATGTTGTTCGGATGGAGCCGTCTCGATGATGGGTAAAAACAAGGCTTGAAGGAAAAGGCCCCACACTTCATAATATTCCCCTGTATGATACATCGCCAGGCACTGGCCAGCAAACTTCTTGACGACCTCAGTGAAACACTCACAACTGTAGTTAAGATTGTAAATTATATTAAAGCTCGCCCCACCAACAAGTGTCTCTTCGCAGATTTAGAGTTTCTCAAAACTCACAACCCCGCACTGTCAGAGAAAGTGTCATTCTGGATTAAAACAGCATACCTAGCCAACATCTTCAGTCTGTACAAGGAAACGAACAAGCGTCTCCAAGGGTCGGAGTCCAACATCATGCAATGTGAAGAGGCGCTTGACTTATTCGTGCGTAAACTGGAGTATAGGTTCGGGAAGATGGAAAAGTTCCCAACTACTGCTGAAACAATGCAGAAATGATCCTGAAACGATCCATGTCTGTCCGTCGGGAGTTTACCAGCCACATGAATGCATTGCAAAAGGAGATCAAATCACGGTTTGCTGACAGATAATTATGATCGAAGGAATTGTGGGGGTTGGATCCCTTTTTTTTTCCACCATTGAGGATGTACAATACCTTGATTGTGAAGACGAGCTCACCGACATCCAGGCCAACTCTCTGTCAAAGAAATATTTCCAGGTAGGCCTATGATATTGCATTTAATATTGTCTCACTGTTGATGTCTAATAAGCCCCTGTGCTCGCGCTAATTGGGGTGTTGGTCATATTTAAGCATTACTCAAGTCATTCATTCTTTATTTATTTTATTCAAGGAACACAGATTTAAAAGGTTTTGGATCGTGAAGGCACCCAGCAAGACTGACACTGCATGCCACGACAAGGAACATACTCCTGTTCAGTAGCACATATCTTTCAGAAACTGCCTTCAGTGCACTTGTCGCCATCAAAACCAAAGCGCTTAACAGACTGGAGGTGCACAACGACTTTAGACTGGCTGTCACTCATATAACACCTGACATTCCAGCCCTGGCTGTGGGTATACAAGCCTGAAGTTCACATTAATGAATGTAAAGAATGAAATGAAATGAATATATTTTTGCATATTTCTCTCTCTTCTGGTTCGTCGTATTCATGTTTCCTGAACGTTTATGAAGGGACATTTTGAAATTAAGATTGACACATAATTACATGGTAGTAGTTCTCTTTCCTTCATGATTGTGTTAAAAAAACAATGATCTTATTTTTTGAAAACAAATTTAATTTTTGTTGCTTTTATGCTAACATTAATGTCTTGCCTAACATATTCATTACTTCACATCCACCAAGGGGCCTTTTTAAATGAGAATTTTTCTGATTCGGGATCATAATGTGAAATCCATATCTTCTCGTTAATTCAATGAATATCTTGCCATGTAAGCTACGGACATAATACATTTATTAAATAAAGGCACAAGAAATAGAAATGTATGGTTTTCCTTTTATTGCTTCTGGGGAAAAGGGGATGGGGGAGGCACACATTCTATCAGAGGTGAATAAGGGGGGCCCTGGAGAAAAAAGGTTGGGAACCACTGGTTTGAGGTATGTAGAATATACTGCTTGTTGTAGCTACATTAACTAACCCTAATGTTGTTTGATCTACCCTTTTTTCATACACGTAACGGCAAATAAACAGTTTACCTACTTTGATTTGTGATTTGAACCGTGTTCAGGTCTGATAGGATAGAATATCGTACACATGCATTATATGTGTTTTACATTACATGTTACAATTATCAAGTATTTATCATTTATGTATCGAATTATGCTTTCTCTTTTGTTTAACATCAATAATTTGTGTATGATATATATTTTTTGTTTTCTTTTACATGTTCGAAATAAATTTAAATCAAAATCAAAATGTGACTAGTTTCAATTAGTAAAAGTCCTTCCAATTCAGACTAAATGATTTTCCTTTTCCAGACCAGTCGTCCGTCGTACTGCAAGTTAAATGTGTTGGTGCCCAGCCTGCGTTTTATGGTTCAACGTAGCATGTGTGTCCCCCCCCCCCCTTTCCCTCTACCCCTCAATAAAATGACAATTGGAAAACTCCTACCCGTTGAAGAGGTGTATTGGGATCGAACATATAATAGTGTTTGTGCCGTCCTCGGTATGTCTGCTAATACCAGCAGACGGCCAGCTAAACTCTTTCCCAAAACCGCGGCGCTACCATTGGGCCCGGGTGGGCCTGCCCTGGGCCCACCCATTTTAGGTCCGGGCCCGCCAATTTTGACCCAGGCCTATAGTGAGTAGTGAGTGATTTTTATTCTAGCTGTTCATCCAATAAGCAGCCTGAGGAAAGCGTTGAGTAAAAGCTTCTCAGCCAATCAGCGGCTTCTACGCCACGTGTGGACTGCCTGCTCACAGGCTGCAATACACACATTGATTCTACTGGGCAAATCATCACCTGTACAGCAAAACTCAGACCTACAGAAATTCAATTATGGAATGAAATACTGGACAAGCAGATGATGGAGCTGAACATTCGCTTCAAGCTCGACACATACAGCTTTATGAGAGCCTCTGCTGCCTGCTTGCCACAGTCAGACACCTTTGGTGACAAGGCTCTCATCCGGCCAGCCTGCGCTCACTTTTCCATTCCGCTGGAAGAGGCCGAGCACACTGTGTTTGTGCAGCAGCTTAAAAGAAAGGCAAAGGCCAACAACAACAAAAAAACCATGAACGAAAAAAAGAAACACTCGTAGAAGTGCTCAACGCATGCCCCCGTGATATTTTCCGCAACATGAACAGCCTCCTCACATTGTCCTTGACGACAAGTACTGTGGAGAGACTCTTTTCAGCTGTCAACCGGATAAAAAGAGGCACCAGGGCAACAATGTTGACAGATAGACTAAAGTCGTTTCCTGCTTTCATTTGAAAGGGAATTGACTGATTCACTGGAATATCAAGAAATTCTTGCTGTGCTCAGCAGGAAACCCTGCCACCTCCTGCTGTCAGCCCCAAGTCCCACAAGCAAGTTTGAATTGAATTGTGTGCATTTGTGATTATTTATCAGTTATCTCAGATTGTTATGCTGTTGTTTATATGGTTAGACATGTTATTCATTTAATTTTTCTTAAGAAATAAGCTACTGGAGAAATATTTTTTGATCCGTTTTCCTGCTGTTTGTGTTTAGCAGCTGTGTCAGATTCAATGCTGCTGTTATTTCAGGTCCATACAGTTCTTCCGTCATTCTGAATTTATAAGAAATAGTTAAATAATTTTGGACAGTTCCCTGCACACCGTGCTGGGTAAATGAATGGAGAGAGAAACAGACCCTGCAAAGATATAAATCGGTTTCAGTCTTTTTTGTCTATTGAACGTTCAAAAGAGATAAATGAAGTTGGGCTTACTGCCAAGGTCTATAGGCCTACTTTGTCCGCTTCAGCTCTGAGCTGAGAACAGCGACACAAGACAGCGACGCTGTCCTCAGTGCCGCAGAAAAGCGCTGAAACGGAGATGAAGGTGAACTACGGCTGGGCGATTTGGCCTAAAAATAAAATCTCGATTTTTTCTAACTAATGGCCAATTTTCGATTTAAACCTTGATTTTTTTTTTGTTTTTCTCTAAACAAATCAAAAAGACCATGGCAAAATTTAAATACATATTTTCTTTATTAACACAATAAAAATAAATGAGACTACCAAGTAATCTAGGCCTATGTGGACAAATCAGTTGTTCGAGAATAAAAAATAAAAAATAAAATCAGCACCACTTGGCTGTCAATATTGTGCAAAGATTTTTTTTTAAATCAAACTGAAAAAAAATCTTGTAGGCCATCCCTGAAAAACTTGTAAAATGAAAAACAAATAATAAATAATGATAATAAAATTTATAGTTAAAAAATACTCAAACAAAATAACACCCCTTTAACTTTCTAGGAAGTTGTCTACAGGTTTTTCGCGAGGAAGACAAGCCCGCCTACTGCCTCTGGCTTGAGGCATGCTCTTTGGCATGTTACAATGTACAATGCACTTGTGGCAGGATTGGAGAGATATTTCCTGGCCAGATTACTCAGTCTTGGGAAGTTAGCTTCATGTACCTTCCACCACTGCAGTGGGTCTGTATCAGGGTCTGTCTCAGATAACAACAAGTAGGATGACAGCTCAGCTTCAATTTTGTCCTGCTCTGACTGGGAGGTAGGCGACACTGTCTTCTTCTTGAAGAAGCTTGCTAGAGTTTTCTTCTTCTTTATAACAGGCTCAGCAGCTTCTTCTTGGTGCAGGTCCTGCACAGATGTGCCAGGCTGGGATTTGCTTTTCTCAGCTGGAAGAGACATCAGCTCTGTAACAGCTCTTTTCTTGATTCTGTCCACTTCGTCATCTGCTATATAGGTTGTCCGGAACCGGGGTTCCATGAGTGAGGCCATTTCCAGGAGTTCCTGTGTTACAGGGTCATTGTATTTATTGTTGAGGTAGTTGAGTATGTTGCTCTTGATTTGTTTGGTGAGCTCAGTCTCACCCTCCTCTGGCTGCAGAAGGCTGTTGTTTAACAGGTGGATTACCGGTTTGAGGTAGGAGACACTCACGTAGGCCTCACCGGACTCATCAGTGAATTCCTTCAGTGGACTTACAGCTTTATTCATTGACTCCAACACGTCAATGTCCTGCCAGGTGGGCACCAGGTGCCTGCTTTTCTTGTCTGCTCCCAGGACCTGTGCTATGGCCTTCTCCTGTTCCAATACTCGGTCTACCATCAGTTGTCTTGAACCCCACCTGGTTGGGGACTCTGTGATGAGGATGTGAGATGGTAGACTGAGCTCAGCCTGTACCACTGCCATATCTCTTCTCTTCTTTCAACTGAAGGAAAAGGCACTTTCAACTTTTTTGCAAACACCGATGGCACGATCTTTCATACCATTCACTGTAAAAAGGAAAGAAACCAAAAAGGAACATTTTAGAATGGCACCATTTAATCAACTTGACAAGAACAGCATTCACACATTGTGATAGTCTTTTTTTTAATGATTTAAATATTATTATAAATTTTCCATGACAGGCAAACACAAGAAAAAAAACTGTATGACAATACAAGGAGATGGCTGTAGCACAGACTAGACAAACCAGTGGAAGGAGAGAGGGTTAGTGTTAAATTATTTTATGCATGTGTCTCTCTGTAACACATAGCCTAGTGTGTCCACAGGAACACATGCATTATCTTACACATTATGATGTCTAACACTTCTTAATTAAGCTTAATTCTGTTTGACAAAGAAAAGAAAAGGTTTCACACTGTAGGTATAATTTAATTAATGCGTAGCCTACACACACGCACACACACGCACACACACACACACACACACACACACACACACACACACACACACACACACTACACACGTATTTCATTATTTATGCACTTATGGCAACTATGGATAACTGTATTAAGGCTCCAGACTTTTTTACTTTTTTACTGAATAGAGCTTGAACACATAATGTAACTCAGTGCAACCTAATATGCAACTGCATCAATCCATTCAATTCGTTTTTTTACATACATGTAGCACTTTGTTATGCATTGAATAGTTTTTTAACTAAATCTGGTGCATTTATATGTCCGATGTAATGGCCATGTTGATTAATGCACACTGTCCCTTTTAAATAAATAAAATAAATAAATTGCACTTACTGATGGCATTGTGAAGTCTGTGTCCAAAGCATTGGAGGTTGGACCACTCAGTCAGTCTCAAGGCTTTAATCATGTTGGAACCGCTGTCCGTAGTGATGCAAATAAGACGGTCTTCTCGAAGCTTCCAGGAGGCCAGCGAGGCCTCAACTGTCAAACTCAGTGCAGTGCAGTCCGGGTTAACTGCAGCATGGAGGAGAAAGTGATTGTTGCCATTTGCGATTCCCGGAGCTCTATATATAATAGTGTATAATATAATTGTATATATAATATCACGGCCAAAAGCTCTGTGCACCTCTGGATGGCCGTAGCGTGGGGAGCTCTCATAGGGATTGGGCTTCTCGGGGTTTGTCTACCGGCGTTGCTATGGTTTCCAGTCTTGTGTGTTCTAACGGTTTATTAGGTAGGCCCATAATAAATCTCTGTCTAATCAATACTTCATTCACTGCCTCTTCCGTGGTCATTACAATATTATGAATAGACTGCGTCGGGTCCTCCGACGTCTCTCCCTCTTCCACAAAAGGTAAAGACAAGGCAATGGTGGTTATCGTGTTGTTGCGCAACAAATTCGACAAAACTTGCACAGACACAGATTATGATTTGTGGCGCGACAAAACTTTGGCGACAACGCGAACGGGCGACAAATGTCGCGTTTGGTGTGATTGCAGGCTACTGTTTGTTTGTTTAATCCCCACGTCACCCGGAAGTGACGATTCTGTCGACCAATCAACGGAGGGGTTGTGTAGCTCGAATTTTCCGGCACCCTTTCAGGCGTCTCAGTACCCCAAAGGAGGAGTACTGAAGACAAGGGCAAAACGAGTACTTTTGCGAACCGAACCGTACCGCACCCTGCAGTGGAAAGCGGCATTAATGAACCCGTTTTTTTCTACGGTATAGATGGAGACCTTATCTTTTGCGATGTAATATATATATATTAGGGATGCACCGAAATGAAAATTCTTGGCCGAAACCGAAAACTGAAAATGAGGAAACCAAGGCCGGAAACCAAAAACCGAAACACCGAAAGAAATTATACCAATTATTAGTAGAATTTAGGGTTGCTTTTTTTTTTGTTTTATTGTTTTATGGAACACGCAAGACTGGTAACCATAGCAACGCCGGTAAACAAACCCCGTGAAGCCCAATCCCTACGAGAGCTCCCCGCGCTACGGCCATCCAGAGGCGCACAGAGCTTTTGGCCGTGATATTATATGTACAATTATATTATATACTATTATATATATAACGTTATAAGAAAGACGCTGTCACCGAGAATTGGCCGCTGCCAGACGCTGTCACCGAGTGTGAGAGGAGAGTTGACGGAGAAGATAGCGGTTGACCTAGTTTCAAAGTTTATACCGTTTATACTCGGTAATACCGGTGTATCGGTGTGAAAATGTCCACACCACGGCAACCCTAGTGCCATTGCATTTATGGCTATGACTGTGTACTAACTTCATTAAAAAATCAAGGCATTGCAATTTTTGCAAGTCGTTATACGTGGGTCTTTCTTAGAAACATTGAAAAACGTCCACACCGCAAACATATTGGCGCTTATCCAGACAAGCGTGGGCTGGCCGCGCTTTTTGTTTGCGTCATCACACATTTCTGTTTCGGCCGTGTTGTTTCGGTGATAAAAGTATTTCGGCCCGAAACCGAAAATGCGCTTTTGGGCCATTTTCGGCCGAAATTTTTCGGTGGCCGAATATTCGGTGCATCCCTAATATATATATATATATATATATATATATATATATATATATATATATATCTTTTGTCACCGCATCTGTGATCGCCTGCCACCGGGGCCCTTTCTTGTCATAAGGAATGACTGCTGAAATTGCTGCTGCCAAGGTTACCTGCTTTTTTACAGGCCCTTTGTGGCTTGAGCTAGCATCTGCATCTTTTAGTGCTACACACTCCTGCCATTCCACTGCATGTCTCTGTCGCAGGTGCTGGAATAAGTTGGTTGTGTTCCCATGTTTTGCCGCGATCGACTTTCTACAAACCTTACACAGAACAGTTGTTTGTTCTATGTCTGAGCGCTTGTATCCGAACCACTTCCATACAACTGACGTAGCACCCTTTTTATGAATGAGTTCTTCATCTGTGTCCGTGGACATTTTTATGGTACGTCTGTCAGGGGCACGGTGAATGTGATTGTGGTAGGCTGAGTTTTGAGCACGTTCTGGAAAGTGAGAGAGGAGGTTACTACGGAGTCCCTTAAGGCAAAACAAATCTGAAGAGTCTAGAACTGTTTTTAAATCGCGATTTTTTGGTTCAGCCATTCACAAACCGTACGAAAGTAAAAATCTCATCTCAAACTAATAAGCAAGAATATTTGCTTGTGAAAAACATTCTTTAAGGCCATTTCAATACTACGAGCGTCGTCAAATGACCCACGTGTGACCTAACATGCTATTAGTATAGCCGTAGCACATTTGAACTTGATGCGATGAAAACTATTCCAATTTTACACTAATGCCAAAATAGTGATTAGTAGGCCTACCTTAATATTAAATCAAAATACAAAGAATTCATACCAATGATGCTATGTAAAGCACACAGTGTTGACAGATTCAATTCTATTGTTATGTATTTAACAGATTTAAACGAAACGCTGAACCAGCTAGACGCGACTGAGTATTTACTTCCTGGAGTCACACGATAGGCCGGTTGGAACCAAGGCCGCGTTCAGACTGCAGGCAAATTTGATTCAAATCGGATTCCTTCTCATATCCGATTTTTAGGGCTGACTGTCCACACTGTTTTAGCAAGTGTCCAAATCGCATTTGGCTCTGTTCAGACTGGGCCACATTATTGACCCATCTGACAGGTTGCTGTAGCAACGATGTCGGAGCGGAGGCGTCATCCAGCGCATGTAGGCCTATTGCGTGACGTCATGTAATAGCGACGAGAAAAACAATAACAAACAACATGGATCAAAGAACGCGAAAGACTTTCATAAATCGACTTATTCCGATACATGTCCTCGAGCTTCACTTGAACGGACCCATCTCCCCACAGATTAATGAGGCATTTCGTTTCTTCCTCTGTCCAAGGACTGAGGCGGATGGTTTGGCGCATTGGGTCAGGTCTGGCATCGCGTAGAGTAGAGTGACGTCACGGACAGTCAAATCCGATCTGAGTGTTTGGAGCTGTTCAGACTAAGACGCATCTGTCCAAATGCGATCTGAAACCACCTCCCGGAGGTGTCCCAAGTCATGTGACTTGGGACTGTTCAGACTACAAAAGAGTCATCCGGTTCCAATCTGGATGGGCTAAAAATCGGATTTCGGCTGGCAGTCTGAACGCGGCCTAAGTGTCTTAAAGTGAACACGTCCTGAATACAAACGCATAGGAAATGCATATTCCTGGAACACATAATTCTGTAATGCTGATGAAATGTAAAGCATGTATTCTTTACCTGTAACATGTAAACTTCTTACTCATAACAAAACAGTGTTTACATCAGACTGCTTTGTTTTTTTTATGGTGATAGGCCTACTCCGCCACATTGAAAGGACTCAAGAGCGTTGTAGAACTTCAAAATCCTGAATCAACATAAGAAGGCTATAGGCCTATCGTAACTATAGGCAAATTAAAATGCCGTTTTATCACGTGTTGCATGAGGAAATGTTTTGTGTGAGTTGTGGCTGCAGAATGCTGTCATGAGGGCTCTTAGTCCTTTGCAAAAATATTTAATGAACAAACATCAGCATTTTTGCCCAGAGTTCTGGACTGTAACACTGCCTCATATCTGAAGATGGAGTGGGTAAATGGTGAAAGGGGATATTCATGTTGCCGGATTGGTTGGTCCGTGTATCTTGATAAATTAAAAAAAAAACAGGGAAGGCTCAGGAAGGGAGGGTAAGAGAACATAAATGAGCGGTGTAGTAAATACTGCTTTGTTCAAAACATTACTGTAAACCATTACTCATTAGGCTGACATTGAGCCTATATATGGTATTATTGAGTTGTGGATTACCCCTTTCACCATGGATAAATATGATTTTCCATTTCAATATCTTGCAAACAGTGAGATTTCCAATTCAAAGAATTTCAATTTTTGTTTGACAGTTTCGGCCATTTGAAACGAATGGCCATTCAAGCAACCAATATATTTGGCAAATAATACTTGGCCTAGTGCACATAATATTGTTATTTCTGGTAGTAACTGCAAAAATAGCGTATATCCTAAAGTTAACTGAATCACAGTTTAATTAAATGTCAAGTTGTCGAAAGTGGTGAATAAACAGGCTATATTATTTTATTGTCCTCCCGAGCCTTTCGTTATGGATGAAGGAGGGAGGTGGTTATGTTGTCTTCTTGCTCATTAAGCCATATTTCCTCCAGCTCTGTCTTTTTCCCCCATCCACCTCTCCCACTCTACCTCCTGTGTTTTTCTTGGTCTCTTTTACCTTAATACTCTGAATACGCTATTCCACTCACCGTCTCCATCAATCCTCTCCCTCTATGTTTCCAACCATCCCACATTTAGTCTGTCAGTTATCCGTTTTAAACGGATAACTCTCTCTCTCCATTGTCATTCTCTACTGCTCACTCACTCCCTCACCCACTCCTTCATATACCTCCCCATACACACCATCTCTCCTGTGTTCTCCATCCTCTCTATTATTCTGTCTCTCTCTCTCCGTCTGCCACATCACATCATGTGTATAGTGCAACCAGCTGGGCGCAGGGGGGAACCAGTCAAACGGACATCTTGGTTGCACCCAGAGAGAGAGCTAATAGAGTAGCATCGGAGCTCCGTCTCGCAGGTCCAGCCTGCTGCCAGACAGCGACAAACAGGGCCCACCAACACAACGAACTGTGCATGTTAATCCCTGTGTGCATGTGTGCATGTGTGGACATTTTGTTTTTACATGCAGGTTGACCCTTTAATCTACTCTTGGAGGACAAAATAACCGTACACACAAACACAACGCAGAACAACATTGGAATAAGGTCAGAACAGCTTTGTTTTTTTTAAGGCTAAATATCAGGGAACAAGACGTTATTTTACAGCATTACAAGAAACGCACAGGAACAGCAAGTCACGTCCATGGACAGGCACCGGTCACAGCAGACGGTTAACACGCTGACAGAAATGGGCCACGCAGGCAGCAGGCTACGAGCGACGCTTGTACCAGAGACGGCCGACTGACAGGTGTCGGAGACGGGGCGCGCGTGGGGGAGACATGAAGTCAGCCCAGAGTTTGCCAGTGGATATTAGGTGGGGGCGCATATATTGAGGTTTGACGACTGACAACTCTATGAAATGATAAAGCAGTAGCAACTCTGTAGGAGAAAAAGGGCCTCAATGGATATCACCTACCTTAAGTCTCGGCCGTGGCTCTCGATGACAAATATAGTTCTTGTCTTGGCATTTTAGCAATTGTATGTTGTACAAAAAAAATAGCACTTTGTTGTGTAGATCTTATTCTAGCTATCTATAGTACTTTGCATCGTGTAGCATGGCATCCTAGCTATCTTTGTTGTGTATGGGGAATGGGTTAACCTAGCATTAAAGTCACAGCTCTTCATCCTGCAGATGTCAGGACCGCACAGCTTCTGCAGAAGAATCGAATGCTGTGTTCCAATACCCATACTATCCTTACTTACTATACTTAGTTTGAGTACGTAGGGCGTTCCAATTAAGATCGGGGCGAAAATATGTGTACTGAAAGGACCCGGATGGTGTAGGCCTACTCAAAGTGCAGATGTGGAAAGTAACGAATTACATTACTCGCGTTACTGTAATTGAGTACCTTTTTTGTGTACTTGTACTTTTTTAACTACTTTTTAAAATGTGTAATTTTACTTTTACTTCAGTACATTTTCTTTGGAGTAATGTACTTCGGTACATTTTACAGCACAAGCGTTACTGAGTAAAAAAAAATCTCACTGAAACAAAAAAAAAGTGTTCTGGTAATGAATTATGGGATGTAAAAAACTGAACGTTGTGCCCCTGCGCGCCGGCAGCGCGCAGGGGCGCGCCGTCCCTCACTCAAACGATGATGGCTGACATGGAGGCAGACGATGGAGATTCACCTGCTACTTCAGAGGAGACCAACACGAGCCGTTCATCCTCTAACCTAGTGCACCCCTGGCCCTATCTTCAAAACATGTTCAGCTTCGTGGAGAAACGTGGAGAAAGCTATATCATGCAATGTAAACTATGTGTGCCGAAGAAGTCCAACCTATCAGCTTACAAAAATTCGACGTCGAATCTCCGAAAGCACGTTGAGGTAAGTCATGTTTCTCGTGCCTTTCCAGGTTTAAACTGACAACAAGCTAGCCATATCCCGAAAACTGTGTATGGTACTGCTAATACTGTTATACAATATTGAAGTAGCAACCTGTTGCTTTTGCACATCACAGTAGAGGCAGAAAACACTGATTGTAAAAAAGTAACTTTTTACTTTTACTTAAAGTACATTTTAAATGATTTACTTTTTACTTTTACTTGAGTAGATTTTTTGACCGGTAAATTTACTCGTACTTGAGTACAATTTCAACAGAGTAACAGTACTTGTACTTGAGTAAAATATTTTAGTACTCTTTCCACCTCTGTCAAAGTGCAAAGTGTGGATCAATGTACACTTTTCGGCAGCCATCATAGGGTGACGTATCTGTAAAGGTGAGCCAACGTCAACGGCACATTTTCCACATAGCCGGCATTATTAGTCATTTTGTAGTTTTTATAGCTTTTTATAGCTGCTAGGCATAAAGAGTTCACCGTTCAAAGCAGGATGATCATTGCGGGGGTGGAGCTGCGGTGGCAGTCGCGGTCGTAATTTCCGTTTAGTGCACCACAGAGTTTTCGATTTGGAACAACCCTGATATCTGAAAATCTGCGCACGTACTAAGTGCTGACTATGTTTATGTGTACTCATGGAGGTATGGATATCGGAACACAGCACTAGACTCTACATAGCCACCCCTTCCCATCCCTCCTAATTATTGTATGTTGTACATCCTGACATTTAATGTATGCCCTTATTGTATATTTCGTAATAGTACTTAGTTAAGTATCAACTTATTCTAGCTATCTTTTTTGTATACGTGGATAGGTTAACCTAGAGGTTGTTAGTGCATGGCACTTGGTTCTATGAACATCTTCGCTGTACAGACAGCAATTTATTGTTGCTTCTCCTTCTGACAAATGTACTTATGAGTCACTTGCGAGTCGCTTTGGATAAAAGGGTCTGCTGAATTCCGTAAATGTAAATGTGTTGCTATTCTGAATATAGAACAGACATGTGTGTATGAGTCTAACTTGTGCTATAGCATAGTAGTACTACTGTAGCAGAGATTTGCAGTTCAGTGAGGTCGTCTAGGCCGACCCCCAGCTGCGAGTCTGACGTACTGGGCGTTCAGCCGACCCAATCAAAAAGATTTCATTTTACATGCGACAATTTTCTCTGGGGCAATCCAGAGCCAAGTTTCGGGCTATGCTTCTGACCCACGGCCGCGGCCTCTGGGCGCCACCTTGGCGATGTAGAAGTCCACGGTGTAGCAATTACTGCTGCACCTCCAGACACGTTTGATCTTGGCTTTGAAAGGTGTGCATGGGTAAATCTGATCGCACTCATGCCAGCTGTACATTTTAGGGCTTAACACATTCAGTGCTAAGCTACTCTTAGCAAGCTACATAGAAACAGCAGATTGCATGACTAGGTAATCAACCTGTGTGTCGCGGAACTGAGCGAGAACAACAATTTATTTCAACAGTTTTATTCCTTGTATTCAAATGCTCTCTCTCCCTCATACACAATAGAGGGGATGAACACAAACTGGGCCAGGTTAGTTGACTAAGTTTGGTAAGTTTGTGTTTTTCGGTTAGTTTCTTTCTTATTTATTTTTGGAGGGGACTCAGATTTGCTGCGGCCCGCATTGTGGATCTTGTTGCGGATGATGCCCCTCAAACACACAGGCCCGGCAGTGCATATGGTGGTTCAAATTCCAAAAATGCTAAGGAAAGGTGCCTCGATGCATCCTTTAACCCTCCTTTAGCATAGGTTACTCCTGACCAAACTTTACGAAAGGAAAGGAGATATTGGTATCCCATAATCCTTTACGGCGGCAATATTTTAAGCAACAGGCCGCCGACGAAGTTTACTGACTACGCGAAGACGCATGAGAGATGCTAAGCTAATGTAAGAAGAAGAGGCAGAAGAAGAGAAGAAAATACAGTTGATAATAATGGATACCAATTCCAGAAAGATTTATCGAACCGAAATTAATTCATTTATTGCTGGTTATTAAGCACACAATTTACACCGTAAGAAAAAAAAATGCCGGCGGTACTCCCCATCGCGCAATGATGTCGGTTAGGAAAAGTAGAGTCCAATTACAGTGCTGTCTTTTCCTAAGTGTTCGAAAGGAAGCAACTTTTCATATCTGCTTGACCCAGTGACGTTTTCCACAAAGGTTATGCAAAGGAGGCATAAAGGTTAGGAGATTTGACTATTCGTAGAGGCCCCTGGGCTCCAACATGTCCGCGGCCAACCAGTAGGAAGGTTGCGTCAGCAAAATGCCTATCCCCTGCTCATTGTGAACATGTACCTGAGTTTGCCGTAAGCTTCTTTAAGGGACTTGCTAAATGGAATAGAAATGGTATATCAACCAAATTTTATTTAAAGGGGACATATTATGAAAACAGCATTTTTCCTGGGATTTGGGGTGTTTTTGTGGGTAGATGGTGCTCCCAAACGCATACAAACTTTGAAATAAGTCTGTACATGATTTTTTGAGTGAGATACGCATTTCTGGAAGCAGCCCGCCTCCAGCTACCAAACGAGCAAGTCAGTTTCGGCGCCCCATCCTACGTAGGAAGGAGGTACATTTGAATATTACCTCCCACTTCCCCACTCCCCTCCAATCAGAGCATGGCTAAGATTGTGTGGACCAGCGGACGAGCAGCTCCGGCGGGGGGGACTTGGCACTAGCCCTGCAGCTAAGCTCCGGGAGTACAAGCTTTTGGCCATGATATTAGATAGATTATGTAAACACCCGTATATAATATTATTATGTTATATTATATAATATAGATATAGAGCTCCAGGAGTCAGCAAACGGCAACAACCCCTGCTCCTCCATGCTGTGGTTCAGTCTGACAGCTCATTGGTCAATGGGCAGCAGCTCATTTGCATCAAAGCTACAGACACCAGAAACAGCGCATTCGGAAGGAACTGAAACAGAGGGGAATAGCGGTAGCCAATAATTTTTTTCCTAAAAGCTATTTTCAGCTAACAGCTTAAAAAACATGTTTTCTGGAACTCAAATACTAGGTTTACTTGTTGGGAAAAGACTATAATATGTCTTCTTTAAGAAAAGCATTATTATTTTTTCTCTTTCTGCTTACACCTATACACACATACACACACATTTTGATGTGGCTCACTCAAGCTGAAGCACACAAAGAGAGACACACACAATCCCTCTCTAAACATAGCATAGTGCATGTGCCTTAGCTTGAGTGTGCTATATCAAACCACTCGAGATCCCTGATGTTTGGCCCCCACAATTTTTCCTTCTGTGTTTTTTTGTGTGTGTGAGTGCGTGTGCGTGTGTGTGTGCATGCGTCTGTGCCTGTATAAGCTCACATCTGTCAAAGACTCAAATGTTACATTTGACCGTCTGAACCATACTGCCAATAGAGGGGACCCGTTTGAGTGGGTCTTTTTGGACTGTTCTAGGGACCCTGTGACGAAGCTTCTCTCGGCTGCCAGCCCCCGAGGATTAAGCGTGTGGGGTGATAGGCCAGTATAGAAATATGACCGGTGGGCTGCTGTCCGCCTGATATCAGCATCACTCAGACCAGCACTCACAGGCTGGCCCATTAGCCTCTGTGTTGGCTGTGCGCTGGACTCACCCCCCAGAGGTGAACACATTACAACTGGCAACGAGACACGCGTGTTATGCTGAACACACACACATCCATAAATGCACACAAACACACACACACACATTAACACTGGTAGACTGATGCGCCACATTAGAGCTAAACCACACACACATGTCCACCCAAGCCAAAATACGGACCCACCCATACACACACTGGCAATCTAATGCTTCACACTCAAATTGGACACACACACACACACTGCATCCTGATACAGCACACAACAACACAACGCACACACACACACACACACACACACACACACACACACACACACACACACACACACACACACACACACACACACACACACACACACACACACACACACACAGGCCAGGGAGGGAGAGTGTTCCACTGGGGGAGGGATTCCCTGTTGCTCTATTACCACCAATGTCTTGCCAGGATTCTAACAGACAAACATTTAGTCATTTTGCTTTTACAACAAATGTGTAACATTAGTGAAACGGCAGCGAGAAGTCATGTTGCTTGAGATAGATGTAAATGTGACTGATGGACGTATGCTGATGGCGTGCTTTCTTGTTAAATAAGAGGGGGAAATAGCTTTTTTGGCACTTTCACAACGAGAAAAACATAGAAGTGTTGAGCTAAGTGCTGATTTATTCCAATCTGAGTGATTTGGTGTCTTCTAAAACCCAGGCAGCCATCAAAGCCCCCCACATCCCCCCCAAAAAAAGACCATCGACATGGTGAGGAAAAAACAACAAGGAAAATTATAATATCAAACGTAAAATATTCAGAATTAGGTCTGCAAACCTGAGGGTCTTAGACCAGGAGAAATAAACCTGCAGCAGGAGTGCACCAAGTAGACCCTTCAGGGCCAGTTCAGCCACAAGATACCGGAAACCAGGAGCGTCGCTAGCAATTGAAAACATTCGGGGCTGTAGCCCAGAAGTTAGAGAGCTTTTAAAACGGGTGTTTGGGAGGGTTTCTCCTCCGAGAATATTTGAAAATCGGGCTGATGAACATTAAATTGTAACGTAGTTTGAGAAGTAAAAGAAAGACCAATCGTCATGTCGGACTGACCTCACGATCATTGTCAATGTCAACCATAAAACTTTGTTTTCCCCAAAAACCCTGTCGTCTGTCGTTATGGTGGGTTGTCCAAAGGCTGCTGATTTTATGCGTGTTGGACACCGCAACAGTGGGTCACTCTGTTATAACCTGCATGAGAGTTCAATGTTGTCATTAGCTGTTACGTCTTTCTGACCAATCGCAGTTCAAGGCCGACCTGGGCTGTACCACTTCGGGAGGGGGCGCTCAGTTGTCCCCTATAGACAAAATCGAATTGGTTGCGCCGTTGACGCGTTAACGGCGGCCCACAGGGAATTCTCCCAACTCTCCCGATTACCGCTCGCGTGCGTGTGTGCGTGCGTGCGTGCTTGCGCGCGTGTGTGTTATTCGATTGCCTGGTAAACGTGTAGGCCTACGGTAATATTCATACTGGTTTAAATAATACATTTGATAGTATTTCCCATCGTTGCTGAACAAGAGTTTTGTTTGAAATTAGGTGATAGAAGTTTAACGGTACCACTGTCATGCACCTACCCGATGTCAAGTGGACCGGGTTGAATTCACTGCGGGTCTCTCTTCTTATATCCATCTTGCCAAAGATATTTTATTACTGTCCTTCTAACACTCTGATCTCACTAAAAGGCTAGCAGCACGAAACAGCATTATGGACAACATGCGCTATGCATAGGGAAGAAAGAATACCAACGCTGAATTTGCAACATTCTGCAACAAATGATTCTAAATCTGCCCATATATGGACATGTCAGAGTTTTGCGGTTTCCACTCGCTACAATGTTGCATCTGTGGCCGCTGGTAATACGACCACAAAGAAGTAAACTATACGGGGCTATCTTCATCATTATGGTTTTGTTTTTTTGACGGCACAGCGATCCGGGGCTATTCCCAAAAGATCCGGGGCTATAGCCTCGAATGCCCAGGTCTAACGACGCGCCTGCCGGAAACACATAGACAAATGCTGAATATTTGTGCTGAAGTGTAATACTAGTCTAATTGTGTTTTTGACTCATGATGTATCCCGGTACAGTGTAACTAAACAATTAAGTATTATGTAATAAACCGTGTTACAACATGTACCAGCATGTACTTCCTATGTATGCTATCAAACAGCATACTCGCAGCACTCACCACTCAGTGGTTCGGGTTTAGTTTAGGATCAGGTGAAAGATCCCACTAACCTAAACCCCACTGTGTAGTTTCAGGCTGTTCTATAACGTTAAAAGATGTGTAGTTACATGTAACAATGCTGTTACATGTAACAATGCTTGTCGATGTGTAATTTACATGTATATTTAGGGCATTAAGCAGACGCTTTTACCCAAAGCAACTTAGAATAAGTACATTTGTCCGGAGAAAGTGAAACAATGTATCGCTGTCGGTACAGTAAGGATGTTCATAGAACAATCGCTAGGTTAACCCCTTCCCACGTATGCAACAAAGATAGATAGGATGAGAATCCACACAACTAAGTACCATACCTAAGTACGACACACAATAAGTGCGTACATTAAGTGCCAGGACGTAAAACATATAATAAGTAGGAGGGGGTGGCCATGCATTGTCTAGGTGAACTCTGAAAAAGTGGGTCTTGAGTCTCTTGTGGAAGCTGGTGAGCGACCCTGGGGTCCGGACATCTGCAGGGGGCTCGTGGCGTGGAAGGCGATTAGAGGGGACAGTACAACAATTGCGAGGACAGTTGATCCCCCCCCCCCAGATCCCGAACAATAGACTAACTGGAGCCAATATTTCCTGCCCCTGGGGGTGCTGTGGCCGGGTGGTTTTCTCTTATGCGCAGGAGCCCCAAGGAAAAGATAACCAGTACGATAAATACAGGGATTTGCCATATGGATGGGACGCTTCTCTTCCGCCAAGACTCTGCACAGAGTCGGAGGGACGCTGTGCCGATTCACCGGACTCCACTCCAGACGGATCAACCGCTACGAGAACGACAACACCGCTGACTGGCTTCACGATACCGACAACGCTCGCTCTGTCTCTACCTGTCCAGATCGCCCTACTCAGGCATACCCAACGTCAACTCTTCCATTCTTCGAGTAACGTAGGCAACCGGACGGCTCACTGACACGACTGGTTCAATAAATTACATTTTGTTCCAACTCGCCGTTTTGAGACATTGAGCGCGGGTTGGAGCGGACAGTTTTATTAATTTTCCTTGTGTTTTTTTGTTTTTATAGTGTTGTTTTATTGTATTATGTTATTGTAATCACCCTCCCCTTAAGGGAACTCTAAACAGGGTTAGTACTTCCTCCCTTTCCTGTGTCTGATAATAGGACTAGTGGATCCAGGAAGCCATGTAGCTAACTTGGGTGTGGGTTTAAATATATTATGGGTTGGTGTGTAACCCCATGTGGTTTTGAATTGGTTCCCCCCTCACATGTTTGTAGTGTGTGCCGTATGTACAGTTAGGTAAGGTTGTGTGCAATGTGTTTCAGTGTGTGCCATACTTACGTTTGCAGTGAAACTTACTTAGCGTTAGCTTCTGGGCTAGTGTTGGATTTAGGGCTAGGTCCAGTAGGCTAGCCTATCACCTGGTTGGAGCTATGCCATTCCCCTCTTTATTGAAGGTGACATTAGTTGGTATATTTGATCCGTCGCAGACATCCACGGATCACTGCACTTCTCTTCTTTCCCAATCCCACCCCGTTTATTTTTTCAGCATAAATATGAAAAAACAAAATAATTTTCCCTCTTTCTCAGCCCAATTCCTGTCCGTCTTCACTTTTTTTGTCCATAATTATATTAAGATGTTACTATATAAAAAATACAAATAACGTGTCAAACTATTTTACCATTCTCTTCAACTACTGGTAGAGTCATGGCAAGTCACCAGTTAGTGCAAATACACACATTCTCACTGCAGCATAAAATGTGAGTGTGTGCGTTTTTGCGTAAACAGTTCAAGCATCGATCTCAGCCCACCGGCTGTGGCATGTAGCATGGAAAATACCATCGCCTTAAGCCTCTCACCTTGACGGTGAAAAGGAGCTGACATTTTATTGATAACATTTTCAGCGCAACTTTGTATTTTAAATCTCTGCAAAAAAAATAAATGATTGCAATTTACTAATTCAGATATAGAAAAAAAGTCTAATGGAAATGTATAGAAAAATGCTTGACATATTATGACAATTTGTTCAACCATTTTGCATGTAAAGACTTATGCAATGAACTAATGCCTAAATGTTGTGGGGGTGAGACCATTCAATAGAGACCCATTACAATGCATTTTGATCAACATGACATAAGCAATTGATAATGTAGGAAAGAGCAAAGAATTGTGCATAATCATTTGCATGAATGTACCAAAGCATTTGCAACTTGTTCAAAGAAATGAGAAACTGCTTTTTTGATGTGCACAAAAGACACAGTGATGTGAAGATTGGACAGGTAGTTCTGAGAATTTCAATTCTGATCTGAGAAATGTACTAAAACCACTGAGAAAAATTGTACTTTAGCTAAAATGGTCTCTAAATCCAGGGGGTATGTCATAACACCTGTCAATCACGATTGGACGACACCGATGGGATGCTGATTTTCTTAAGTGTGGGCTTAGAAAACAGCCCGAACAGATCGTCTGGGCTGACTTTTCTAAGCCCACACAACATATCTATATATATCTTCTGCGTTTTTGTGATTATTTGGTGCTGTTGCTTCTCCGTTGCACCAAAATCAACCAATTCTAAGTTTTAGTAATTATTATATTTTAATATTTTCATTAATTTAATGATGTTCTCATGTTTATTTTAAAAGATAGGGAGGGCTTAGCCCCACTAGCCCATTGATACCAGCCGTCCCTGGCTGTAGTCATGTGTGCGTTTCAAAGCTCCTTGATCAGGCGTTGTTGATCCAAGGTCAATTCTATGGACATGAACTCTTAAAAACTGCAGTGTATATTCATACACAGAAATAGGTAATAAGGCACAATGAAAAACATTAAGCATAATAGCAAAAGGAAAGACGCTCTTTAAAAATGTTCTCTTGAACCGCTCCTGGCTTTCTGTCCTACTGCCAGCTCTGTACTTGCATGATCCGCTCCAGGCCTTCCATCCCACTGCCAGCTCTGCCAGTACTTTTCCTGATCACCTGCCTGCCACTCCCACCTCATCAGTGCAACCCACCTTCACCTGTGTTCCCTCACCTTATTTAAACCCACTCCTTCCACGCAGTCTCTGCCAGATTGTCTTAGCAGCATGCAACGCGCTCTAGTACTAGTTCCCGAATTGCTTCCTTGGTTTCGACCCTGCTTGTCCCTGACCAGTCCTCGTCGCTCCTGCCTTGGTAACCTGAACAGCCTTCTGTCCCTGACCCCTCTCTGCCTGCTTGCCCCTTGTCTGTCTCCAGGTAGCTTGGATTCCCTGTTTGGACAATAAGCTGTTGAACTGTTCCAATCCTGGTCTCAGTCTGTGCTGGTCTTGAGTCCAACCTCACACCCATTACAGTTGAATTATAAGCTAATAACAATGTGCCTCAAAGTAAAAGAATACTGAGGGCTGTTACCATGTGTGTTTGAAAATGGTTTAGATAAAGCTAACCACATGATTCAGACTTTTCCAAAAATCTAATATTTAGCTAGCCATGCACTATAAATGTGTTAACAATAAAATACATCAGAATTAAAATTCCATGTATCATAATAACTAAAAACTGTCAGGAATTGACATGGCAGGACACCAGGCCATTTGCATTTCACACTGTCAAATCTTGCTAGTGAAAAAATAGTTTTTATTGATTTTAAAACGATACTTTCAAACCACCAATTAGGGGTGCTGCATATTCTTCACACTGCAGTAACTTAATGTCATTCCCCTCCGCTATGAACTTGTGCGGTAATGACTTGAATGTATGCTTTTTACATGGCCCCTGAATGGAGAAGCTCTACCCGGGCTGGTATCACCACCGATAAGGGGCTCTGTGGACTGTGTAATGTATTCACTATCCTAAGTGCTCCGTCTCCCTCTTCCTTGGGTCGCCTCCGCACCGGGGGAGTCTGGGGCCCTTTCCATTTTCTTTCCTTTCCTGTGAAATTGCAACTGTTGAGGATAAAGGTTTACTTATAGTGGCCGGGAGACATTCAACTCCATTACTTTACTACCTCTGTATGCATTGCCCTCTCTCCCCTCATCTGTGTGTGTGTGTGTGTGTGTGTGTGTGTGTGTGTGTGTGTGTGTGTGTGTGTGTGTGTGTGTGTGTGTGTGTGTGTGTGTGTGTGTGTGTGTGTGTGTGTGTGTGTGTGTGTGTGTGCATACAGCCCCATCTATTCCTGCTCTATAGTTTCTTTAGCATTGTTTTGTGTACGTCTTTCTAGATGGCTCAATTAAAGACAAGGGGGAGAAATACATTTTCCCATTGGAGATAAAGTAATGGTTATCTGATTTAAAATGCACTTTACTGCTGAGCTCATTATTAATCAACATGAACGGTTGGGCATTTTTGATGACATCATGCCATTGCAGTCAACCTATTAACCAGCGGCACAATCTATAAAAAAAACTTTTTAGGCTGTGCTATAGTGTTCAGTCTGCTATGTCTTCTGGTAGTGAGGATGCAGCTGCGGCGGAAACATCTTATTTAGCATGGGTCAAGAAAACCTTTTCAAACTAAGTGTTTGTGAATACTTGATGCAACATTAATGTGTTTGCTTAAAGGGACTTAGGACACAGCAACAGAATACACATTTTAAATAAGACAACTTTATTTTGAATCCTAATTTTCCACAGTCTAACTGAAGGCATCCTTAAAGGTTGGGTATGGGATTTGCGAATTTTGAAAATACACAATTTTGAAAATACACAATTCAAATGGTCCTACCCCCCCCCCCCCCCCCCCCCCCCTCCTTCAAGCTGACTCTGACTCCACCCATTTTAAGTACATGAACGCACAATCATGCACGAGCGCAAACACAGATGCGCGAGAGCGAGCCAGGCTAGCTAGGTTGGAGTTTAGCGTTGTCTTCTAGTGCTAGGTCCAAATGTGGATTAGCTAGTTAGCTAGCTTCAGTAGCTACCGCAGCTTTGAGTACGTGCTTTGAGTACGTGCAGAAAGGGGTCACGTGCGGTGGGAGTGCAGTACGATCGTTTGACGTACTTACTGTCCAATGCCGCTCTGGTTCTGGAAATCATTGGCTGGAGTTTTTCGAGTCCTGCCCGTTCCACAGTTGATTGACTTGTTTAATTTCCATGTCAGTGCTTCTAACTCAGTGGCTGTAAGTGGGTCATGATAAGGATTTCAAGTCATTTTGTAAAAATGGCCAAACAAGAGAATTCCATACTCAACCTTTAACAGGGGGTTTAAGCTCCCCCTGAAAAAGGCTTAGCCCCCTCCAAGCCCCCCCTCCCAAAACCCCCAGTCATTTTGTGCTAAGAAATATTCAAGGTAAAAATCTGTTTTTAATAATAATGTGGCGTGCAGCACTGGAATAAACAGACAGGTGCCCAAGTAATGCACCTTTATTTTGCTTCCTTCCTCTAAGTCTACATGGTTGTTCAATTTAAATCCAGATGCGACGATAATAATACACACCCTACACAATCTGAATCAAACAGATTATACATTACTATATACACATTACAGTATGTGTATATAGTCTGGTTCTAAACCCCCCTCACTCCTCCATATTACAGTCTGGGTGTATAGCCTGGTTCTAAACCCCCCTCACTCCTCCATATTACAGTCTGGGTGTATAGCCTGGTTCTAACCCCCCTCACTCCTCCATATTACAGTCTGTGTATATAGCCTGATTCTATGTGGCCTTCTCCTAATAGTTGGACAGAGCGCGCTCCGCTCCGGCGGCTGCTATTTCCATTAGCGCTGTAACATATAGCTCCTCGGGTAGTCATTAGCTTGGCTGCTCCAGCAGAGAGCTTTAATCATTAGAGCAGCGTGGAGTTAGCATCGGGGGTCCCTCCTCCCTCACTGCTCCTCCTCTCATATCCTCCAGCAGAAGGAAACTTTAAGGAGACCTCCTAAGAGAGAGGAACCGGTTAGCCACATTCATCACGAGGGGGTAAGATGGAGAGGGAGGGACGGGGGACAACTTGGAGGGTGGAGGAGGGGGCCAACATGTTTTATTATTCTCCTGGTTTGCCTTGAACTGTGTAGACTTTTTTTCAGGAAGAATCGCTTGTGGACAAAGATTTAATGATAAAGATCCAAAACATAACTTCTATATCTTCCCTTTCTTTACCAATGTAATGTTGACGCGTAATAAAATATTTAACAAGTAAAATACAGCCATACACGCTGGATGGTAAGAACCGCCTATACAATGCTTAACACACACTGTGTTACATCTTGCTAGAAGGTACTGCTAGCTGACATTGTTTAGAGCTGACAGCTCTGTTTACTTACCAGACCATTTAAAAGAACATACTTTCTGATGTAAAAAACATTGGAAACATATCCTGATTGTTTTTTGCTAGTGAAAATTTTCAGTCAGAGAATTAGGACATTTAATTCAAGTGAAGGGCAAATAAATAATCCAGGATCAAAAATAAGAACGTGTCTCTTGAAAGAAAGGGATGTCCTATGAAGGTGAATGGAGCTGGATAGGAGAAGGTGTACGTCCCCCGCGGACCCTTTGCTTCTTCTCAAACACCTGAGGGCTCTGCTTAAACAGCTGAATGGCATCTCTCTCAGCCCCTTCTCAAGCACCTGAGGGCCATCTCTTTAAGGCTCTTCTCATTCACCTGAGGGTCATCTCTTTAAGGCTCTTCTCATTCACCTGAGGGCCATCTCCTTAAGGCTCTTCTCATTCACCTGACAGCCATCTCTTTAAGGCTCTTGTTATTCTGAGGGCCATCCCTCTCAGTCTCTGCTCAAACACCTGAGGACAATTTCTTTCAGGCTTGTATTTCCAATAAGAGTAACACAATTGTTGGAGAGATCTCTTTCGCACTTGCAACATTTCTGTTTGCTGAGTCAATCATCAGCGTTGATTTTTAATAATTAAGTAATTAAGTGGACCAATGATAAGTGGAAGTTGGGATACAATGTGGAACTTATTGTCAAAAAAAGGATTGGAAAAATAAATAGTAAGACTTCATGTTCAATTATGATGAAATAAAACAAAATAAAATATACATAATTCTTACTTACATTGGAACCTTTAAGTTGGTGCAGATGCCTCTGATGGCCCTCTCTCCATCGTCCTTCATTATTCTCAGCAGTCTTTCCACTAGGAACAAGGAGTTCCACCTTGTAGCATTTGGGCGCAGCAGCTGGAGGGAGCACGCATCTTCAACAGTTTCTGCGGCAAGGGTGGATCTTCACATTTGTTCCAAAGTGCATTACACTTGCCAAACGGTACACTTTCTTGTACGCCTCATTGGATGTTGCTTTCATGGCATCAACTGTAGCTATTAGGTTGAGTAGGTGACAAGCACAGTGCTGGTGCTTTGGGAAGCTGGAACTTTAAAACCATCAATCTCATTCAGGAGCACTGAACACATCAACAAACTCCACTTCTTCATCACCCTCTTGATCCTCTCCTGGATGAGATGCATTACCAGGATCACCATCACCTTCGACTGCATTGTTTGTTCATCTCAATCTCTCCTAAAACTTGAGAAAGCTTTTATGAAGTTGGGAGCGTTGTCGCTGTTGTTTTCGCACAATCTTCCCCCGAATTTCAAATTCGGAGTGGATGTCATTTCAGGGCGCTTGCCAACATCACAATCAAATGTGTGCGAGGCTCTCAGTTGTTTACAGGCTAGGGCTGCTGAGCGTCTTTTGAGACTGTTGGGGTCAATCCAATGGCCAGTAACGCCAATGAAGCTCCGCCTTCTGGCAGGCAAGCAGTCAACTATGGTGGTCAATATGGTCGATCTCCCCTCATGGCTCAGTCACCGCCTTCTTCATTCCCAAGGAGGCATCATCAATCATGGAGCACAGGGTCAGCCATGATATAATTTTTGCATTAGGCTGCAGTTCCTTCACCAAATCTCTCGCGAGATGGTTGTTGTTCAACAACATCGAATGCTGGAGTACCTCTTGGACCTATACATACTTTAAGGACTTCAGCTTTAGTCAAATGAACCTCTGAGACACAGTCCTGGTTGTTCACCGTGTGGTCTGCGTAGGCCTAATGTAGGAGGTGGTTGGAGAGTCTCGGTGCGAGCTCTTTTTCTCTTTCTGGTGTCAGCTCTTCATATTTTTATTTGAGGTGGACTACATGCTTTATGTCTGAAACGCTTGAGAAGAGAAAGACGATGTTATAAGCAAAACAAACTTAAGCTACAGGGTTTTAAAGGTAACTCAACAATAAACAGTCAATTATGACCAGTTATGTTTGATGTATCATGTTATACTAGATGCACGACTTATAAACGCCGTGCATGAGCCCACCCCTACCACCCAGTCACTAATGCTATTAACTTGGACTTGGATTCATTGCTGTTGGTTGATTGTGCTAGCCTGCACTGTAGTTTGTTTAACTTGTTTTGTCTATTATGATCTCCTAATTTGTTACTACTACCTCAAAAACAAAATTCCACCAAACCGTTTGATGCAATAAAAAGCAAACTTTGACTATGAATCAATATAATAAGCTACTCACAATACAAAAATGATCGGTCCTAACACATTGGCCGAATAAACACTGAGATATTCGAGGTAATTATTTAAACAAAATCTCAAGTTAGACTAAATGCATGAAGACTTTGAAAACGTGAATAATCTTAACACCATACAGTAACTGACATTAATTAGCCTAATGTGGTCAAAAAAAAACTACGTAACGCTAATTGGCCATGGAAAAGATCGGCCAAGCCAACTTAATTTAGGCGATACAGAACCG
>OLKM01002803.1:0-13329 GCA_900291075.1 Melanogrammus aeglefinus | reverse complement strand
TAAACTCCATAGTGAGGGTTTGGTTCTCGGCCATGGGGTTTAAAAGAAAGGAATTTGGGGTAAAGGTTTGAACCTTTGGCTTTGACTTTCTGAAGTCTGAAACGCGACATAGAGGAAAAAGGGATTGTTGCCGTATGCGGGACAGCTGTCGGTTCACTTCGGGTCCATTTCTTCAACGCTCCATTTTTCCGTCCTCGGTCGTATGCGGACTCTGCATATTGCCGAGGGGTCGGAACAATGGAGTGTCGGAGAAATTACACAGACCGACCCGAAGTGAACTGACAGCTGTCTACTGAAAACATCTTTCTCGTATACTGCGGCCGCCTGAGTCTGTTGTTGCTTGTGACGTAAAGAGGTCAACCGGTGGCTCTATTAATACTAGTTGAAATGGGCACAGCGCCACTTATCGTACCGGGGACAGAAATGCTCCGGCCAATGAATCGATTTTCTCACCGCCATGGATACTCGGACAATTTGCAGTTGTCCAATTGAGAAGCAGGGTCGAACTATGACCTTAATCGGATTAAGCTGTGCATGTAAACGACTGTTGCATCTGCATCTGTAAAAGACTGTTGCATCTGTGCCTGCTGGTAATTCAACCACAAAGAAGTAAACTCTAAGGTTTTTTTTTCATCATTATGTTGTTTTTTTTGACGGCACAGCAATCCCGGGCTATTCCCAAAAGATCCGGAGCTATAGCCTCGAATGCCCAGGTCCAACGACGCGCCTGCTGCAGCCTATACCGTAAGTCTAAAAAGACATATAGGCCTACTTTGTGGTACTGCACCCAAAGGTGGTGAAAAAAAAATGAATTTGGCTTTTTTCTCCTCACCAGATTGACCTGGACTCAAAATTCTTTCAGAATATTAATCTCTTGAATCAGTTGCATTTATAAAATCCTGAACCCTGAAAGATTCACAGGCTACAAAAATAATCAAAAATTCACCAAAATCGCCACATAAAATCTTTAAACCAAGCCTCACAAAAATCTTCGAACAGAATTGTCTAGTAATGGGGAAGCTGGCGAGTCTAACGCCGCTCTGTCTTTTTTGTTTTTATTCAGTATTTATAATATTTTTCACGAATGCATTGAACTTTTTTTAAAAAAATAGTATTTTAGCCAAGTTTATTAATTATATACTGTATTGTCACTTTTCCCTATTGTAAGTGTGCCAGTTTTCTTTATTTTTACGTGTTTTATGTGTGAAGTCGTACAGTTGCTTGACAGTTGGTGGACGCTGATGCGTTTTGGCTGCCGCTGCTCACCGGCTGCTGCTTCTCGCTCTGAACATCATTCTGAACATTATTTTGAACATTATTTTTAAGTTCTTTGGTGCTGCTTTCCTATTTTAAAAAGCTTTTTCGACCAGCCGGACGTCTTGGAGACTTGGGCTTCGGCTACAAGAATCGCCGTAACCTGGTCCAAGGTAAACCCGGGCGGGCTTCCACCTCTACAGAGACAGCCTTGGTTAAAATCACCAATGACCTTCTCATGGCAGCAGACTCCGGACACCTCACTATTCTCATCCTCCTTGATCTGAGTGCGGCCTTCGACACCATTTCACACAACATCCTCCTTGACAGACTGGCCTCCATTGGGTATCACTGACACAACCCCTGCACTGGTTTAAATCATATCTTTCCGGCCGTACTCAGTTCATTCATCTCAAAACTTTCAAATCTCAGTCACTTCCAGTCACTACCGGTGTTCCCCAGGGTTCTGTTCTAGGCCCCCTCCTGTTCATCATTTGTCTACTTCCACTTGGCCATATTTTTCGTAAATTTGACATTCTTTTTCACTGCTATGCGGATGACACCCAGCTCTACATATCCACCAAGCCCACTTCTACCCTTCCTCCCACCTCCCTCTCCGATTGCCTACAAGAAATAAAATCCTGGTTCAGCTGCAACTTTCTCCAACTCAACAGCAATAAAACAGAAGTCCTCCTCATCGGTACCAAACCAACCCCCACAAAACCTGACAGCTTTTCCATCACTATCGACAACACCTCAGTCTCCCCCTCCCCTCAGGTTAAGAGTCTGGGTGTCATCCTCGACAGCACACTATCATTTCAAGCACACATCAATAACATCACCAGGTCTGCCTACTACCATCTATGCAATATCAACCGCCTCCGCCCATCCCTCACACTCCATAGCACAGCCATCCTTGTTCACACCCTGGTCACTTCCCGCATCGATTATTGTAACTCCCTCCTCTTCGGTCTCCCCCTCAAGTCCATCCGCAAACTCCAACTGGTCCAGAACTCTGCCGCCCGCATCATCACCAGAACCCCCTCCATTAATCACATCACCCCTGTCCTTCAGCAGCTTCACTGGCTCCCGGTCAAAACCCGCATCCACTTCAAGATTCTGCTCCTCACCTTCAAGGCCCTCCACAACCTCGCCCCTCCATACATCTGTGAACTCCTACACACCAACACATCCACCCGCACTCTCCGGTCCTCCTCTTCCATTCAATTCACTTTACCTCCTGCACGCCTGGTTACCATGGGGTCCAGAGCCTTCAGCAGATCTGCCCCCCACCTCTGGAACACCCTCTTGACATCCGTGACATCCGTAATTCCGACACTCTTTCCACTTTTAAGTCTCGTCTCAAAACACATCTCTTTAAACTGACATATTCCATCTAACCCATCTTACCCCACTTAGGTAAATTGTTCAATGTATCTTGTTCTTGTTTTTTTTTTATGATTGTTGATTATGTTTTCTGTTTTTAAACTGCCCTGTAAGGTGACCTAGGGTGCTTTGAAAGGCGCCCTCAAATAAAAGGAATTATTATTATTTACAGGTACAGTTGCGTTGGCCCTCGCTCTGGCCGGACCGCTGCCTTCCTTTCAAGCCATCCCAGTTCCCATCTGGCAGACGTCTTTCATCGCCGCTCAGTTGAGGCCACCATCCACCTCCAACAGCGTTTGCTTCTTCACAGGCTCGGCCATGGCACTTCGCTAATCAACCATGGAGCTCCGCCAGCTTTTTCTCCAAATGCCTCCTTCTACTGAACTCATTGCCACACTAAAGAATTCTTGACGACTTCTCCTTCCTTGTTACATTCACAGAGGCTCCCACCATAAATGAATGTACAGTTCCACTTCCATAAACCCTGTTCCATCGCTGTAGTCTGATCCATGGACATATTAGAGAATGGACACCGGATTCCAAAATGGCGCCCATTCATTCCTATGTAAACTGCTCAATGACGCAGGGTAATGTCAAGGAGAGATATGCTTCCGCATCATGGGAGCCTAGCCACGCCCAAGTTCATGACGTACCGGATGCAGAAATATTCTTGTTTTTTAGCATTGTTAGCATTGTAGCATCATAAGCGAGAGGTCTGAGCGATCGCAGTCGCATTGTTTACCAACCATGGAAGTACAAGTTGACTTCATAAATATGAAAGATTGCTCCATATAACATATAATACCAACAACATAGTAAATGTATGTAGGCCTAGGAAACAATACAGTTCAATGTTTTTGCTTAAACAGATTCCATCCAACTATTTACGAAAAATGCTATCATTAATTGTATATGCAAATAAATGGTTACATATCAATCAGCAACGAGGTTGGAGTAGCATACCCACATAAATATTTTTAGTAGGCCTACACCAACATTGTTAACTTTTATACATAGCTAAACAAGCAAATAAATACAAAAAAATACTAACACAGCGGCCAGTATGCGTGTTTTGCTACGGGCTCCTTTAGTTGCTTGGTGTTAGAATTGTGTTTTACTTAAATGGTTAAAATGGTAAAAATGGTTATCAAGGGCTTTTAGCCAAGCTTCTTCCCATTACGTGGGTATGCACCATGGACATGTTGGAGCATGGTGGTATTGTTTACAGTAGTGGTGGATTTAATGATTCGTTTCCGTGACCCAGTTCGCGTGATTCAGTTCGCCAAGAGGAGTCGTTCGCGAATCGTTCGTTCGTTCAGTCCAGTTTCCGGTAGCACTCACTCCACTGAGTCTGACTGACTCAGCTGAGATCAGTGCAATGGCGTGCATTCCACAATGCGATTTACTGCTACCAGAAACCAGGCTGAACGAACAAACGATTTGCAAATGACTCCTCCCAGTTCAGTCGAGTTCTACAGGAAACTTGACTGAACTGGGAGGAGTCATTCGCGAATCGTTTGTTTGTTGTCAATAAAACTGAAATTATCATCTTCGGCCCAAAAACCATCATCCCCACCTCCCAGAACTTCTCACTTTGCATTGATGCTCACTCTGTCACCCCCTCCCCAGAAACCTCTGCATCATTATGGACCCCACACTCTCCTTCAAGTCACACACAAACAGCGTCAGAAAAACATCCTTCGTCCACCTCCGCAACATTGCCCGCCTTCGACCCACCCTTTCATCCTCAGCTGCCGAAACACCAAACCACTCCTTCATCACTTGCAGTCGACAATTGCAATAGCATTCTGTATGGCCTGTATGGCCTCCCCTCCACTATTCTTCAAAATTTGCAATATGTTCAAAACTCTGCTGCCCGACTGCTTACTAACTCCCCCTCCAGAGAACAGATTACTCCCATCCTCTGTCAACTTCATTGGGTTCCAATACAACAACACATCCATTTCAAGATTCTCCTCACCACCTACAAAGCGCTAAACAACTCGTACATAACAGATCTTCTCCATCGCCACTCCCCCACTCGCCGCCTACGCTCCGCTGATGCCAACCTTCTCACCTCCATCAACAAGACCAAGTATCGCACTCTGGGGGACAGAGCCTTCGCATCGCCGCCCCTACCCTCTGGAACTGCCTCCCTCTGGCCATCCGAAACTCTTATACACTCTATTGAAAAGTCAACTTAAAACCTATCTCTTCAGGACCACCTACAGCATTTGACAAATCATTCTCCATCTAAAGAAATATGAACTAGCCTTATTTCTCCTTACGAGATTGACTCAAAATTCTCTCATCATTTTAATCTCTACAATCAGATGCATCTCATTCACCCAGGTCTGCTCTAAAAAGGTTTACTTTTCCCACAGTTTCATAGAAAAGCCAAACGTCCACAGTCTCAACTCATTTTGCCTATATGACCATTTTGTTATTGTATAACTACCATATGGCTATTTAGGTGGATACCATTAACAGTGCAAATTTTCAGATCTGTACTCTTTTAAGAAAGCCTTTAATTCTCTTGTGAAATGTGTGCTTGGAGTTTTCTTGATGTGTGCTTATCAATCAACATTTTCCCAACGTGAATGAGGCTTCCTGCAGTTCAGGAATGTCAGTGGCCCAACGGGACAATGCTGTGTACTGGTGATCCTTAGGTTGAGAGTTTGAATCCTGATTAGACCATTTTGAACAAGCTGAACATGTCATTCTGTCATTGCCACTCATTTAAGAAATACAAAATTAAACAGCACCTGAAATTCATCAGGCAATCAACATTCCAGCTCATTATTTTCCAAGAATCGGACTGCCAAGACACAGTATGTGTCATGGTCCGCCCCTGGTTTTCCAATTCACCCGCCTGCCACCCTGATCCCTCCTAATTTACCCAACCACTTTCACCTGTGCTCCACCTATATCAGTCCTCTCCTTCCAAACATTCCCTGCCGGATTGTCTCTTGTGTTTCACAGTATTTTCCCGCGACTCGAATCCTGATCCACCTCCCATCCTGGCTGTTCTCTGATCTCTGCCTGTCTGACTGCATGCTCCTCTGCCCCCGACTCCTGATCCACCAACCTGCCTCCCTGCTTTCGACCCATCGCCTGCCTGACCTCCCGATCGCCGTCGAGTCCCTGTCGTCTGTTCACCCGTTCCCTACCGCCCATCTGCCCTCCCGTTTCCGACCTCTGCCTGCTGACTACTCTCTGCCTGCCGATCCTGTATCTGAATAAACCCTTGAAACTGTTCTGCGCTCGTCGTCAGTCTGTGCACTTGGGTTCTGCCAAATGGCCACATTACAGTATGGCATTCAGGGGCACTTCTTCATTAACCATTTTTCCTTCATAATTAATTCTGTTCTATTAATATTCTTCCGTTAGTGTTCTTGACAATGTGTTCTTAAACAAATGTTTAACTTTTTTTCAGGTATTTGCCTTTAAGAAAGCCCTCAATTCATTTGCTTGGAGTTTTCTGGATGTTGTGTGCTTATCAATAGACCTTTTCGCCATGTGAATGAGGCTACATTTCAGGTTTGTGAAATGTAGCCTTTGTCAGCTATTTATAATGTATATCTTCCATTAGTGCGTTCTTGACTTTTCATTTTGCTCGGACCCCGTTAATCACCGCTTGCCCTTGCTTTAAACAATCTAGCCATACTGATCCTTTGCCATTTATTGTATTTATTAAGTCATTTATTATGTGAGACTGGAAACTTTGAACTAAATTGCCCATCTTGGGATAAATAAAGTTTTTCTAATCTAATCTTATCTAAGAAGGCAATAATCACAATCTGTTCATGAAGACACGTTTCTAAATAAGATCACTGTTAGTTCCTTTGGATACAACAAAGTGCGATATATTAATGAATAGTAAGGAATGAGACAGAGTCCTTATAAATCACCATGGCAACAATGGAAAACATTGCATTGCAACTAAACAATAAACATATACATTTACTGAATGAAGATTACAAAAATGTAGTGCCCAATTCTCACTGGAACTGTTACCATATATTTTTAATGCTGAAAGAATCTAAAAATACAGTTTTTCCTACTGAGAATAAAATCAATGTCATCCATTGTGTTTTGGCAGACAGAATCTTGACATAATGCTGGTTTCTTGGACAACTCGATAGGGGCGCTGCAAAGGGACGTTTAGATTGGAGATTAATTTATGGTTTATTCATTTTTTCATAATTAAAAAAGAATGTTTTGAAGTTCATCTTTTACCTAATCTCTGGATGCTAAATCAGCTTCCAGTGATTTTTTATTAAAGTTATTTAAATGTAATTGATTCTATATGTGTTGCAAAATATCTCTACTATGAAGATAACAAATTGGTCTTGAATGGCACACATTGACATTTTAATTAAAGGAGAGAAGAGAAAGCCTCACTGTGTGGTCAAAGTCATTCTAGGCATGTTCCAAATGTACCAACGTTCCCAGTGGACCATCCACACATTATAGTACATACATGTTCGCTCAGCAGAGACCAGCACAGGCAATAGATGGGGTAAAGGACTGCATCTGAAAGAGATGGCAGATCCTTGATCAATTGTATTTGTGGAGACAGAAAGAAAGAAACTGACTGAGGTCCAAGCTTAGCTGACCGAAATAGAAATGAAACAGCCTCCAAAAAGAAAGAAAGCCTTTTTGAAATCCGATGTATGCTTAGAAGTACAACTGCCATATAATCAAGCTATCCCTCGCTTCCACCTTTTTATACAATCTCTAACCAGCAGGCAGGAACACACACTTGGTTGACCCTCTGTTTGACCATGAATAGTGCATGACAGTGTGTGTCTGTAACCTTTTGAAAATGCCTCCAAGCATTTTCAAAGCACATCGGCCAAGGATGGAAGCCAGGGATTGCATTTTCTTTTCATTAACATATGATGGTTTTATTGGTCTTTTTTTTTGTAGCCTACTCTTGTCAGTGGATGAATAAAAGAGGCTTTCAATGACTTGCCCAGTCCAATAAATAAGTAGTCCTAAGCCGGAAAATATACCTCTACAAATAGTAGAAAAGCTCCTAAGGGACAAACTGCACCAAATCCCTTCCGTTTTCAGTTCAGATGTTTAACTTTATCCCTGCTCCAAAAAATGTTTCTTATCTTACAAAAAAATGCTGAAAATAATTTGTAATGGCGTTTATTTTTTCGTGAGAAATATAGGATCCCCTGGCCGATCCCATCAGGGAGAGATGCTGGGATGATTTGTTTTTTCAACAGTGGAATCCGCTTCCTCCCAAGGTGGAGAGATCACCTGATACCTGGGATTCAAACTAGAACCTATTGATTCAATTATCTGATAGAAATTATCAGAGTTGTAACCCTAGTGTGAAAAGCCTACATCTGGAGGAATGTACCTTTTTTGTGACTTTTTAAAACCTTTGCAGACTGGCTAATGACTGTGTTGGGTGTTTAGCAAAGAGTGTGCGTGTCTTCTTTTAAGGGAGCAAGTTGGCCTTGCTCAGGTATTCAAAGCAAAGCACTTACTTTGAAACAGAGCCCATGCTAACAAAGTGTCCTATGAGGAACTGTTTTGGTTCCTATTTTGATCCCCATGAAATAAAAATGAACAGAATGTGACTGGAAGTTGAAAGAGGTTGGTTTGGAGTGAGCGATTTACCAGGGAATGCTCGTTGTGACGGCAGATAGAATACTTGATTTTCTTTTCCCTTTTTCATTGTAATGGTTCACCTGTCTTTGGGCTGAAATAGTATAGAGCAATTTTACAGTCTACTGGTAATCTTCGGAAGTCTGTTATACAAATTTTAAAACATATATAGGTCAAGGTTAAAAATAACTGTTGAACTTCCGCTGAAGTGTCCTTATTTTTCTGTCACCTGTGGTTGTTTGTGAGGGGTAATAAGAGCCATGTGGCTATTCTATCTTTTCCATGTACTATATTATTCCATCCATATTTCACCCCTTCTTTTTAGCTTTCTACTTCCAATCAATATTCAATTTGCTTTTCCTGAAAACGGTGGTGGGTATTGACTAACTGTTTATGTATCGAATTATCATTCAAGAAGTCCTTCATTACAGCACTCTATCCTCCACCTATTACCCACAATGCCACTTGTTGTTTTCAGGCTTTTTTCTTATTGATTTGATCTGTGAAGATTTCTCTAAAATGTTCAGCTGAACCTCAAGATTCTTCTAGTGGCTCGGGAGGTAGAGTGGGTTGCAACGAGAAGGTCGCTAGTTCGATCCCAGGCTCCTCCAGGCTGAGTGTCGAGGTGTACTTGAGCAAAACCCCTAACCCTAACTGCCTCCAACAGCCTTATAAATGGTCTCTCTATTTTCAGACAAACTTTTGTTTCCTTATATGCAAAAAGATTGGCTATGTTTTGTGACCAAAGTCTGAACAGCATTTATTGATTCCTGACCACTACAGGGAATGCAATCACCAACAACCAAAAAGTATATCTGCTTGTTGGCCATAAGGAGGCAGGTCTCAATGCACTATTTTTTGTAACTCCAGGTAAAAGAGTGTTTGATTTTTTTATTTAAAGCAAACAAAGCTGCGTAAATATATACTGTATCCCTGCTTTTCCATCAACACCCACCCCCCCATGGGTTTGTCTACCATCTAAATATTTGTTTAACAAAGGAACGTCTGCTTGATACCGTACAATGCTATACCATCTTGGTTTCCAGCACACATGTACTCCAGTTCATGTATTTCTGTGTGTGTGTCTGGTGGACTGTCAAGGTGTGCAGAGCAGTGAAGCTGTTCCATTAGGGGAAGCAGCCTCTAGAGCTGGGAGAATTCTTTAGTATGGACCGCCACACTTACCTGTGTCCGCTGTTGCTATGGTCACAGCCAGATCTTCCACAACTGCCTTAATCAGGTACCGGGTAATGTGCCTGAAATCTCTGCAAACTCAATATTGTTCTTATTTTCATCTCCTTCTCTCACTCCTTCGCACTCCCAATATGTTATTAAATGTTAAATCTTCTTCAATTCAGTTCTCTTCTTACAGTTTTAGCTTAGGCTGAAGAACAGACATCCATTTAAAATTGTAACTGATTCAGTTTGGCCCTCATACTGGCACTCATTTGATTAAATATAATGTAGTATAATGTAGTAGTAATTTATTTATTACTACTAATATAATGTAGTAGTAATAAAGTATTGTGCTATTCTGTGTATTATGCAAATTAGCAAATCTCAGAATTAAAGTTTTTATCGTATGAATAGATAAAAAGGAGAGGAAAGGAGATGAATGACGTTGTAGTTCGTAATCTTATGCAAGGGGGAGAAAATAAAATTCCCCAATCTATTATCTTGTTCCTTCTCACGGTTTGTTAAGGTGTGCTTTTTAGGCGCGACCCTAAACCCCCAAACCAAAACTGGGACTTGGGGTTGTTTGTCAGCATACTTTAGTAATTATTACACGTCTCATCATAAATTGGCGCTGGCAAATAATAAGTGGATTTGGAAATAACTATATTTTCAACAGAGGGTCTCGAAGACCCCCGGCCCTGCATCAACACCGTGGGCGGGGGGGAGGACCAAATCAAAAGAAGGAAAATTAGGCAAGAATGGAAAAGAGCAAAGAAAGGAAAACTAATTGGACTGTCACAGGGGAGACTTATCAGAATAAGGTGTAATTAATTGTCAGATTTAGAAATTATGTAACTTTTCATCTGGCCAATAGGTTCTGGCATGGTTTGTTATGTCTGATGACCTCTTGCACACACACACAGGGAGGGAGCACTGAAATACGCACACACGCACACACACACACACGCACACACGCACACAATGTGAGGCTAGATGTGATTGGACTACCGCTGGCCAATCACCAGCCGAGAATGAGTGGAGAAGGGTGAATATCAATCAGATGACAGCGTACATCAAGCAAAAAATAAGGCTTTCCTGGATGTGTTGTGTAGCAAGTCAAATCTCAATGAATGAACAAATCCAAATGAATAGCACAAGCATAAAGAGCGTCTGCTATTTTCATCATGATAAAGCAAACCATATCTGATGCTTTGAGAGGCAAGGCTCTTTGTAGCAATTAACATGCAATGTTCTATGTTACTTCTTAGCTTTATAATTATGGTAGTTTGCATTGATGCTAGTGAGATACTCCACTGCTAGCATTATAAAAAAGCATATTCAATGCACAGGCTGTATGTGTGTGATGCATGCTAATTGAAAGGGAAGAGGTTATGTTTTGTGCGTGGGAGTGTGTGTTGCCATGTTCATGATGCTGTCGGAACGTTCTTGCTTACAGATCAAACCAGAAAAAAGAAAATTGGGCTGTTTGAAAAGATTAGGCTATTGGGAGAATTAAACACAAAGAAAACAAAAATTCTGGATGACAAGATGTAAATTGATCTGATTACATGAGCATATTTTGTTCCATTGGGAAATATGCACAGACCTTGTTTCTCTGACACCTCGAGGACAACACCAGAGAGATTGCCATTCCAGGTCATGTCTTCTTGTGTACGTCATATGAGTATCTTTCCATGCTGAAAGCAGGATATTAACCCAGGAACCACACGTAGGAAAATTGTGCTTAATAAGAGGCATATTGGATTGTGCGAGAGAGGAGCGAGAACAACTAGCTCACTTGTGAAGAACATTATGATATGGGATTATCAAGAAATTATGTTTTGAGACTGACAGCAAACACCAACAACTACAGGGAGAACATAGCCTACAATACATACCCACCGTAACAAAAGGGGGCAAAGATCTATAATGCTTCTAGAAGAATAAAGGCATACCCAATGTACAACATTATTTAGATTAGTCAATCAGGGAGACCACATGAAGCTATATACCATCAGTGGAAATTTAAGAGCAATCTGCAGCTGTTGCTGCAGCGCGCCTCGAATGCTTTTCGCAGTTGTACTTCCCGTGGTCCAACAAAACTACGAGGTGCCCGGGGTTGTGGCACCACGGGGTCAGAACACTCACCCGGTGTTGCTTGCAGCGAAAATTGAGTACGTTTCATGATTGGTACCGAGGGCCGACGTGGTCAATGAACTTACGAGTGGCCCGTGTGTGCCACCGACGTGGTCATATGCACTTTGAGTCAATTGATGTTTTACAACCAACGTGGTCAACAAACTCACGGGTTGCCCCTGTGCGGCCACCGACGTGGTAACGCACTCACCGGGGTTGCTGGCAAGGCGAACCTCAGTTTTTGAAATGGGTGTGGCACCGACGTGGTCAAAGGCGCACTCGCATGGTTGCTTCAGGCTAAACCTCAATCTTATAGGCCAATCTTACGTGGAGAGATAGAGTAACTGATAACCACCAACCCACCCAGTAGTTGAAATATGTTAAAAATACCTTAACCCACGTTGTGAGGAGCAATCGAATGAGCTTGGAGAAAGAAACTTGAATTCCGAAGGACATGTAGTGATTCGCATTGCTGTGAAGACCCACCTTCCCACGCCGTTTGATGGATGCCATCCGACAACCCTCGTTCGCGCTGTGGTTGCCAGCTTCGTATCCGGAAGGAGTGGACCAGTGCAAGGAAGGGGGATGGTAGGCCACAGCCTCTACCACCTTAGCAAAAGATGGAACTCTGAAACCACGTCTTTTGTTCATTTGGCAGGCCGTAGGGCAAAAGAAGGACAGGGGTGTGTCAGGGGAAAAGTGCGTGCCGAAGCTTGAGAATAGTGGAGCAATGGAACCCGCAAAGACAAGAGTGATTGTTGATTGGTCGGAAACAATGATGGTTTACGCCTGCCCCCTAGGCATCGTTTTCAGACCCATGTTTGGGGAAGAAGATGGAAAAATGCCTTAAGAGAAAGTGAGTCGGCGATCACCGACACTAATACGACAATAATTATGAAATATAAAATATTAGACCACGAGCCACACACACTTTCAATTAACAAGTGATGACACTGTGTACCTAGGGGCAAAACAGAAGGAGGGTTTGAGTGAGACATTAGACCTTTGGGGGAGTGATGCACTGTAGACCTCGGGCCAATCAGAGGAGGGGAGTGAGACAGTAGTCACCTGGAAGGAGTGACGCACACGGTAGACCTGCGCACAGAGGAGGGGGGGACGGTGAGGACAGTAGATGCCTGGGGTCCATCATAGGAGGGGGTGTGAGACAGTCGACCTGGCAATCAGAGGAGGGGAGTGAGACAGTCTCGACCTGGTGCCATCATAAGGAGGGGGTGTGAGACAGTAGAGCCTGGGGGCAGACAGAGGAGGGCGTAGTTTCAACACAGTAAGACAGTTGGGGGGGTGAGACACAGCAAGATCTGGGGGCAGAAGAGGAGGAGTGAGCTCGAGGAGGCGCACCCGGTAGACCCTGGGGGCACCCACAGAGGGGGGAGTGAGAGCGAGGGCAGCCTACGGCTGCTGCCCGTGTCTTTTCTCTGTCCATAATTCCAGTCCGTTTTTGGGTTCCGTGCCAGTTCTAGCGCGCGCGACTTGAGAGTGAAGGAACCGTTTAAGTATCAACAATGCTAACTATCCCTCCCCTGGTACATAAGGACACGCTTAATGTGTCAGATTGAATAACTGCCCAGTTGGTTAGAGGTGGAAGGAATCTGTCCTCCACAACTTGTAAACAAAACACACCATAGCCGCCCACACGCGAGGCAGTTTTACCAGCATTATAAAAATGACATAATTGAACTCAAGAAGGCTTTGGACAATAATATTCCAAAACTTAGGATAAAAAATGTC
>OLKM01002802.1:20796-54351 GCA_900291075.1 Melanogrammus aeglefinus | reverse complement strand
TTATTGGGGTGTTGTTTTAGGTGGCACTTTTTTCTGCTGTTGGGATGATCGTGTATTTTGGTCAAATCGCGTGTTAACCAGCCCGAGTGCTAATATCTGTTAAAATATTCATAATAAATATATCTCTAACTTATAATAATTCATTCTCAAACCTACTATTGAATGCTAATTGACGGAATGTGTGACATACTCTCAGTACTTGTAATAATACGGATCCAAGTCGATTTATGTAAAACCTGTCTCACATCACGAAGGCAGCTATTGTTATTGTTTACTAATCTTATTTCATCATGTATCCTGCTTCAAAACCTGGGCAAAATTGACATCAAAATGGCATCCAATGTAATGCATACTATGCCATTCAATTGAATGGTATGACTGTTACTTGTTCAATATGTTATGATACAAATGCAATGGCATGTATGATTAAGTCAATTAGTTCATTATTAAATTTATCTTAAGCCACAAACTCTTCCTTTATCAAAAGCTCAAGACAACGGCTCCCGACCCTGCCATGATTAGTGGTTGTCTGTCGGTATATCCAGATGGAAGGTAAGGAATAGTTTTGGCCTGCAGGGATACAATTTACATTGTATTGTGAGCAGTTCACATGTTTTGCTCTGTTCGAGGAGAAATTAAATCTCTTTACCCTATCTGGAATGAAGCCAGCTTCTATTCTGAGCAATACTGGGAAGTGAGCGATACTGAGTCAGAGGGATTGGGAGTAATGAGGGAGAGATAGAAACAGTCGGGGAAAATAGGTCAAAAGCGTGTTTTGTAGTTTCCCGTAGCCTTTTTTTATTGTGGTTAACATGGTGGAAAAAGAGATGCGAGGTTACCATTGTGCAATAAATACATTCTATTCAATCTTCGTTGTTTCAAATAACTTGTAATTTCAGGTCTGAAATATTAATATTGAATATGTGTTAATGTATATGTTGTGTAACATTCAAAATGAGTAATCTCAAAATGATCTGATGTTCCCAGCCCAGCCAATATTTGTATTTCTCTGTTGTAGTCTATATATCTATCTATCTCTCTACGTATATGCCCCATTCTTGTTTTTTTCTCTATCTTCTGTTCAGACAAAGCCAACCACAGTTGAAAAACTTGAAAACTTGGATAAGGTACAAACACACTCTTTCACACTATGTTATATTATAATTAGGGGTGTACACGGTAACACGCTATTCTGTACCGAAACCGTCATGATGCCTACCAGGGCACGTGTCGGTTGCGGTTACAGAGGCTGTTACCGGGTGCGTCAAATTGGATACATAATTAGATGGCGAAGTAAAGGCTTGATTTGCGATGCAGAATTTCAAAAACTTGGAAGTCGTGTTTCCACCCGGACTGTTTAGCCCAAGTATACTACTCCGACTCGCGATAATCCGACCTCTCGTAACATAACTAGCGACGCCCTTATCGCAGCTCTCCGTCCGGTGATGCTCGGCATACGCAATGCCAATTCGCCCGTGGCCTCGATTTCTTATCATCTACAGCCTACCTATGTTGATACAAATCATGTTAAAGCAGTGTTCGTATAATAAACTTCCTCAAAGCTTTTCAAATCTCTACTTGGTGTTTTATTGCTCCTTAAGATGTGCGACATTAAACATTCGTACCCATAAGTTAATTCTAAGGCTGGCAAGTTCACAACCAGAGAAGTGATTCATGAAATATGATTTGTTTTAGGGACACTAATCACTGCCGTGCTGCGGGTGCTCCGTTTGCGTCGACCAATAGGTCCATTGGCCGTCTATGGAGTCTAAGATCATGCCAAAACCCCACACACTCGCAAAATGTGTTTTACTCACGCACAACGATTCACACACACACAAAACGTGTTTTAACTCACGCACAACGCATTCACACCACACTAAACGTGTTTCACTCACGCACCACAACGATTTAACACACCCCACAAACGTGTTTCAACTCACGCACACAACGATTCACGCACACAATAAATGTAGTCGTTTACTCTGGACGCACAACGATATCACACACACACATACACCACACTCAGAAAACATATTTCTTCAATTACAAAAAAAATCCGCTCGAGTACAAAAAATGTTCTTACAAGTACGGCATACTGATTAAAGTTACCGCGAAGCTGAATGTGCGTCCGTACGGGACTATCAGCGAAGGTGCGAATATTATTTAGTAACAAAAAATCACGGACACCCAACAAAATGCTCCTGTGATTCACACTACACACATCACCATACGTGGTGGCGCCTGTACTCTTGAGTCGTTTAAGTCCCGGACGATATTTTTTTCTCCCGCAAAATCTTTCTAACGTGTGTTGATTCGACTTTGCTCGCCCTTGGACTCGGAATCGTACGACGGATACCTGCTCAGAAAGACAAGAGAAAAGACGTTAGAAAGATTTTTAGTTAACGCTACCATACCATTACATTATTAAACTTACCAGAAGAGTCATCCTCCAGTTCGGACCTCTTCCTCATGTTTTCTCTGCTTGTTCCTGTCTTATAAAAGTCCTATATCTCACAATAAACATGTTAATTATGTCATTATTAACACCAGTCTTTACACCAATTAATGTTAAGCATATAATAAGGGTTTTATTACCTATTAACTTAGGCTTATTACAAGGACCTTAATTTAAAGTGTTACCAATGTTCACTTTTAAACCGTTGACAGCTGTTCAAGGAATGAAAGATGCTGCCAAATTAAAAAATGTTGTGGATCCACCAGCCAGTACCAGTAGCCAACTGGAAGATACCAATTTGTGTTGTGTTTACTGCCAACACATGCAATCTTTTTGATGATGCGTTCACTCTCTCTCAAGTATCCTTTTTCTTGCTATCTGTAAATAGACATTGGCAGCATAATGATTTTTAATTTATGTCTTGTTATATCATTAACTATCTATCTGTCCTTTAAGGATATGCACAGTCTCTTGTCCCCGTTCAGTTCATTGTGTTTGGACATTGACTATGTTGTGAATTGTAACTAGGGTCGCAACTTCAGTTTATAACACGGTCTTGATATCGTTAGTTTGGCGGACTCAATCTGACCTCAAATTGAGTCGCCATCCTTACGATGAACCGAGAGATCCTGCTTGAGGAGTTGAGTATTCGTCAGTGTTCTGATATGTTTATCATTTCAACGCCCGATCCACGGGGATTGTTCGGTTTAATTTTGCTTGTCGTTCATCTGTGCGCAAATTATTGCTTCGACCCCCTCCCACCGAGAAATAATATCAGATTCTGCTTAACTTGCTCGTGTGAAAAGGTTTGTCATTCTCTATGTTCATTTCTCTATGCTGACCGCTTTGGCATCAGATTAACAAAAAACACTGCAGAGTATAAAATAAATGCTAAACTTCATTTCACTCTCTGTGTACGTAGATCAGACAAACTTGCCGCCTGACAGCCTGCAATAACCAAGTGGGCCCTATGAAGTACCCTTAAAACCATGGAGTTGCAGTGCAGACCCTAAGAGTCACTGTGATACATAATGTTTGAGAAATTTTAAAAAATTTTGCAATCAGGGCCTGAGGATATTATGCTTTTGACATTAAAAAAAAGAACATCCAAGTAATAGCACGTTACAAATACCTATGTTGGTATCCACATGTTACTATGTGCAGAAGTTAGCAAATCGTAGTGATATACCTGAACTGTTAGTTTCGTGAGCCCCTCTATTCGTGGAGAAAGGTCAAACCTAAGTCCAAGGCAGTTTACATCTACTTATGTGAACAAAACAAACAACAGCTACCGGAGCTAGAAAACACTACCAAGATAACATAGACAATTCAGCAATTTACCTGGGGTCTTAACCGACTAAATCCTTTAACATCTGTGTCATTTCCAATAAAGTTAATACAACATTCCTGACTCGCAAATCTCACTTTCTGTCACTTAACAAGTGCTCTTATGCGAGACTGTGGCTTCTTATATTTATTTTGGTACGGCAGATCCAAATAGACCTGAAGACGATTCCGCATAACCAAGAACCAAACGTCACTGCTGGAATCAGCGCGGTAGGCTCACAGAACAAGAACTTATCCACAGGGACTTCAACAACTCCACTCTTCTCTAAAGGTACGGCCACACTGAACGCGTTACGCGCGTTAGAGGCGTAGACAATCTGCATTTTTTGATAGGAACCATTGGTTTAGGTGCAGTAGATGCGTTCACACGCGCTTAACGAAGTTGTTTGGGCGGGCTCATCTAGCCTGCGTGGCCGTTAGGCGTGTTGAACCATTTTTTGACTAACACATGAATACAAAACGCGCAGGTTAGGCGCGTTACCCGCGTAATCCTACGTATGTTACGTGTTTCAGTGTTGCCGGTAACGCTTTTAGGACACCATTTAGATTAGTCCGAAGAGATCTGGAATAGTTCTTCCAGAAGTGTCAACAACAAGGTTTTCTGGCAGGCTTGTCTCAAGGTTCTCAGTGAATGGGTTCTTGCCCTAGAGTTGAGAAGATGATCCTCTTCTGTAAGTGAGGGACTGTATTTCTTGAACTGGTCCACCAGCCTTGACAGGTGGGATGTAACCTGGAAATATAGAAACAATCCTAGATAAATGTAGTTATTTTGATCTATTTGCCATTATACTCACAATTACAAATGTGGCTGTGTTTGTCCTAACTGGTATTTGTTTGAAGCCTCTCTTCCATACAACATCGTGCTCAGAATAGTAGACTGTCTACCTTAACATGCTCGTAACATTTATCTCGTACATTTAGCCTCTGATAGTTATGAACTGTATTTCTTGAACTATCCACCCAGCCTTGACAGGTGTGAGATCCTGCAAGTAGAAACAATCTATATACTGTAGTCTCTTTTGATCTATCCATTATACTAAAATTACAAATGTGGCTCGCTGTCCTAGCTGGTATGTTGTTTGAAGCCTTTACGTCCCTGAAGGAAGGAAATGCAGCTCCTAATATTATGCTCTGTTGGGTTCCCTATGACCATGGGCGTCAGTTTGGTTTGAAATGTGCTGGGGACAGAGACGCATTCGGAAGTGCATTTTCAGAAGTGCTGGGTACAATGAAGATGCGCTCTTTTTTTCTCTCTTTAGTGCCGGTTCTGAAAGGTTCTGAAAGACGGCATACCCATGTAGCTGATAACTAAGGAATAAAATGTATACGAAATCTGTCTGGCACGTTTTATCTAGAAAACGTTTCCAAAAAGTATCGGACATATGACCCACTATGTTCTGCTCCATGTATCCAATGTTGACAACGTGACATGATATGGCTAAGCTAACAACATAAACAAGAGGAGCTAAGAAAGGAATTTAACTGTGTATTTAAGTTCAGAAGGGCCAAACGTGTGGCTACACACAGCACTACAAAAGTGGTCAAGATTGAAAAAGAAAATATTTGTCACACAGCTGAACGCTGTATCACATCATGAGCTGGCTGTTCTCAATTCACAACACATCAAAACTAGCCTACATCAAGCATTCTGGCCAAACTCATGCACTCCCTCCCCACAATTATTCCAGAATTCAAGCAAAGCAAGAATGACCAAAAGTCTCTTTTGTGTCAACAGGAGACTGACTCCACCGACTATCAATTGCAAGTTAAAACAAGCCGACCACTTGAATACAAAAAACACAAAAGACCTCACCACAGCACCAGCAAATCTTAAGCAATAAATATCGTGTCTTATCTTTATTCATGTGGCAGTGGTCTGCAGAGGCATCCCGTGGTGTAGCCTACCACATCCATTTAGTTCAACAGGTTATCATTCTGATACTCTCCATGGTACTAGCAACCTGCTCTGGTGCTTTTTACCTATGTATTCAGGCTAAAGTGACTGAATTGTCTGATGCCTCATCATCCCAGCCAAAGAGTATTGGTATTATTAGTAATGGCTACTTGCCAAATCTAAAAAAAATATCTTCACACAGTGTGTCTTTTTCCAATGTACAGTGGGGCAAAAAAGTATTTAGTCAGCCACCAATTGTGCAAGTTCTCCCACTTAAAAAGACGAGAGAGGCCTTTAATTTTCATCATAGGTAAACCTCAGCTATCAGAGACAAAGTGAAAAAAAAATCCAGAAAATCTCATTGTCTGATTTTTTTTAAGGATTTATTTGCAAATTATGGGTGGAAAGTAAGTATTTTGGTCACCTATACAAACCAGCAAGATTTCTGGCTGTCACAGAGACCTGTAACTTCTTTCTTTAAGAGGCTCCTCTGTCCTCTACTCCGTTACCTGTATTTTATGGCACCTGTTTTGAACTCCCTTATCAGTATAAAAAGACACCTGTCCACAACCTCAAACAGTCACACTGCCAAAACTCCACTATGGCCAAGACCAAAGAGGCTGTCGAAGGACACCAGAAACACAATTGTAGACCTGCACCAGGCTGGGAAGTCTGAATCTGCAATAGGTAAGCAGCTTGGTGTGAAGAAATCAACTGTGGGAGCAATTATTAGGAAGTGCAAGACCATACAAGACCCACTGATAATCTCCCTCGATCTGGGGCTCCACGCAAGATCTCACCCTTTGGGGTCAAACTGATCACAAGAACGGTGAACAAAAGTCCCAGAACCACACGGGGGACCTAGTGAATAACCTCCAGAGAGCTGGGACCAAGTAGTAACAAAGGCTACCATCACTAACACACTAACGCCGCAGGACTCAAATCCTGCAGTGCCGCCAGAACGTGTCCCCCTGCTGAAGCCAGTGCATGTCCGGGCCCGTTTGAAGTTTGCTAGAGAGCATTTTAGAACTTTTTGGTAAAAACTCAACTCGTCGTGTTTGGAAGAGAAAGAATGCTGAGTTGCATCCAAAGAACACCATACCTACAGTGAAACATGGGGGTGGAAACATCATGCTTTGGGGCTGTTTTTCTGCCAAGGGACCAGGACGTCTGATCCGTGTGACGGAAAGAATGAATGGGGCCATGTATCGTGACATTTTGATGAAAACCTCCTTCCATCAGCAAGGGCACTGAAGATGAAACGTGGCTGGGTCTTTCAGCATGACACACACCGCCCGGGCAACGAAGGAGTGGCTTCGAAAGAAGCATTTCAAGGTCCTGGAGTGGCCTAGCCAGTCTCCAGATCTCAACCCCTTAGAAAATCTTTGGAGGGAGTTGAAAGTCTGTGTTGCCTAGTGAAGGCTGGGCAACACAGACTTCGTAATTTAAAGAGATAAGCTGAAGCTCTCCTCTTGTCAAAAAAAAGAAATTCAGCAGCGGCGGTAATATTTCAGCAGCGGCGCGGTACGCTGCTATACATTATATAATATTATACTATTTAGATATTGAGCTCCGGAAGTCCGCAAACGGCAACAATCACTTCTCCACGCTGCTGTTCACGCGGGACTGCAGGGAGTGAACGCTGATTGGCGGTTATGTTACGTCCCTCAGGGAGTGAACGTTGATTGGCATTGTGGGAGTTGTCTTCAATCCGCAAGCGCCAACAAGTCACTGTCTGCCTTTTCTCGGTTGAGGAGGCACAAAATTTGAAATTTATGTTCAGGGCTGCAACTAAAGATTATTTTAATATTCGAATAATCGACCAATCGGATAAAAAAAAGAAACATTTTTAATTGCCGCATCTTTATTCAAAAATGGAACACTACTTCAACTTCACAGTGCTGACTGAAGTGTAAAAAAACCAGGTTATTGCTAAACAATCGATTGCTGGATATGAGTTTTGGGCAGGTGCCAATATCGGCAGTGGCAGAAGTTGAGCCTTTGCATTTCTCAACCAGTGTCCATCAATACGTGAATGACAGTCCTGCGTTGTCTCCCCCCAGCTGTGGGTGGGCAGGCTTCTCCTTTACTCCTCAGTGCTGTACCTGTTGACCTGTCTGGTCGTCTACTGGCTCTACCTCCCTGAGCCATGGATCCAGAGGATCGCCATGGCCCTGCCGTTCTTCATGGTTCCTGTGCTGTGAGTATGCAGCATCACATAGGTTCCTATGAAATGGATTTTACAATCAAGTTGCCAAGACTTGCCTATATATCTGCATCTAGGGATAATGTTAATGTTAAATTTTAAACTAAATATGGTTAGCTTTCTGCTCTTAGCGCCATATGGACTCATTTCACATTGGTTTCCTTGCATGGCATACGTTTATAACATTGATTTATCAGTCTTTTTATTAATATTTACTATACCTCTTGCATGTAAAGTATGACGTTATATCACTGGTGTTGCTATAGCAACCAGCATACCACAATGGAACCAATATGTAAGGGATAATGTATAGTTCGGAGGTTGTTATGGAGAAATAAACCCCGACAGGTTGTATGGGAACCCCCGACGCCGAAGCGGAGGGTTCCATGAAGGGGTTTATTTCTCCATAACAACCGACTAACTATACATTATTCCGCTTATTACACGGCTTTACGAGTGAAATAAATAATAAAACAATTAGATATAATAACCCACAATGATTCAGCAGCGACAAGGATTCGTCGGTAAAGTTTTTATTTAGTAGCATATTTATATTGAATTGAGCGTTGTGTCCTGTGATATGGGACGTGTACGTGACAAGGATATCGCTGCGCTGGATGCGCTGTCCCTAGCAACGGTCTGTTATACATGACGACGGTCCGTTATACAGAAATAACAGACCGCAGAACGCAGCGCTGGACCAATCAGAGAGCAGCATTCAATAGAGCCGTGTAATAATTAATATTAACCCTGCTTTTAAACTGAAAATAGCAGTATCTTCTCTCATCTGTTGTGGCCGTCATTCTCCCTCAGGGTGTGGTTCTCAAGGAAATCTGCTGGTCTATCTCTTCTCCAAACGCACAGAACGAAACAGTAAGCATCTCTCCTAGCCTGTCAGTTTTATCTGTGTGTTTTTTGGTTTCTTCTTTGTTCTATATTTTTGTTCCATGTTGTGTTACAATTCAGTTCAATGTAAATATATCTTGAAAGTGATGCCAACGGCAGACTTTACAGACATCATGGTCTGTATGTGCCGGGCTACAATACTACACCTTATGGAAATGTGCCATACTGTCCTAGCCATTACTGAGGCAGGTCTGGAGTTCTCATCTGCCCACTGGTGAGATACTTTGTCACATTGTTTCTATTTCTACTTTTAGATGATAAATTAGAAGATTTGAAGGTGTCCAAAAGAAAGATTGTAAGTATATGAGCATCCAATCAGAGCTTGTGAAGGGTGCTGTTGGGTTTTTCTGTGTGCATGGGGTACCATGTTGTTGTTATCTTTCAAATTATAATAGTTCTGCAGGTAATTTGTCAAATACAGTCCCAACAGCTAGATGAATGGGCTGTAGTTATTTAGTAACAAACCGTGTAACATGTTTGATGCACTAGCATAGTGCATCAAACATTTTTATTGAGGAAGATTTAAAAATCATTTATATTTCAACACAGAACTAAAAAGGTTTTTGATTTCAGCTGGAGGAAGTGATGGAAACGGAGACCTACAAGAATGCCAAGCTCATCCTAGAACGCTTTGACCCTGAGGCCAAAAAGAAAGCGGTGAGCACGGTGTTATGTGCTATTTAAATCCCTATATCCATAGGTTCATGCAACACCCACTCAGAGTTCAGCAGGACCAGCCTTTATTTTACTAGTGTGCTGCAAGAAATACTCAACCCCTACCGGATGGGATGGAATTATGTGGTACTGGTGTCTCTTTTATCTCTGGCATTGCAACACGGTCGCGGGCAGTGAAGACTTGATTGTGGATGTTTTTCATATGTTTTTGTAGGAGTTGGAGTCAACTCCAGTGCATCTCCAGATGACTCCACGACCAGGACAAGGTAGAACCGTGATCCACACAGTAGAACCAGTAGGAAGGTAGAACCGTTATCCACACAATAGAACCAATAGGACGGAAAAACCAATAGGACGGAATAACCAACAGGAAAGTAGAACCAATAGGAAGGTAGAACCGTGATCCAAACAGTAGAACCAATAGGAAAGTAGAACCAATCGGAAGGTAAAATCGTGCGTCCACACAGTGGAACGAATATGAAAGTAGAACCGGAATCCACACAAACCGTATGACACCAATAGGACAGTAGAACCAATAAGAAGGTGCAACCAATAGGAAGGTAGAACCAATAGGAAAGCAGAACTAATAGGTAGGGCTGCTCGATTTTGGAAAAAATGAGTCATGATTGAAATCACGATTCTTGAAATGATTCTTTTTAAGTTTGAAAATAAAATGCATTTATTCTGCATTTCCAAAAAAAAACACGGTAACTGAATTTTCAAAATTCTTAAACTACACAGAACACAAACTGTTCAAATAAAAAAATAGAAAATGTTTAAATTGAAAATAATTTAAAAAAAAAAGTATCCAGCTGTCTGTAATTTCTATAAAACTTTCAATGAATAAAATAAATATGCTAGAAAATTAAATAAGACGGAACAATCGGTTGTAATCGACGTCTGTCCTGCTGTCGTTGGGGTTGTGGTTTTGTGTTTTTGTTTCTTTGCCAATTCGTCATAAGCGACTTTGTTATTGCGACAGGGCTACGGTCTGATGACGGTCTGAACAGATGACGCAAAAGTGGCGACACATCTTCACTTTTTATTCCGCGTTTAGACAAGCGTTTTCGGGAGGAAATCTGCGTGCATACGGGGAGGCAAAAGTGTATGGATTTCGATTGGGTATGCATGTCAGGCGGCTAGGTGGTGCTGTGATACACCATCACACAACACCACCATGTCTGAGGGCATGCATAGAATCTTCCTTCTTTTCTTATCTGTGCCGCGAAAACCAAAACATAATTACAGATCCTTCTCTGTTCAGTAATACTATCTGTACATTTCCTGTACATTTCGTGGAAAGAATCCTGTCAGTTTATTAGAGCTTCCAGAGCAGCTTGACAGTCCGACGCATGGAAATAATCCAACATGTGTTATTTCCCTGTATTGGCGCTGTAGTGACGTAAACGCGTATGCGACGTGAGCAAGGGTCTCATTTACAAAACTGCGTGGGATCGTTACTAAAAGTGTACGTAGGCCCAAAGCCAAGTTTTGCGTGCACCAAAAAATATTCAGACTTATAAAACCCTGCGTATGCACACCTCTAAGCAATCTTTGCTTTATAAATCACAGAGTGCCTACAAGTGTGCACATCTGAATCAGTTTCACGTTCCGCCCTGTACATGCCCCTTTTTAACCATAAATGGTCAATGCAAACAACCTCATGAAGTGCGATCTGCATATAAAACAGACTCAGATGCAAGTATTATGTCTTGTCAGAAACAATGGCCGAAGGAAAAGGCAAAAAAGCTTTTTTTCAGAGGTTGAAGATGAGACACTTGTGGGTGAGGTGGAGGCCCGAAAAGTAGTTTTGTTCGGCGGTCACGAGATTAGGATCACTAACAAACTACTACAAACAACTAACAAAAACAGTGTCACATAAAAATATTATGTTATTGACACATGTTGGACAGATGCTTTATTCCATGCAGTCGCACTATCAGTGTATGGAGTGACAGGATTAAACATTTATATTTTGAATTTTCATTTAGATTCTAAGGAGATGTTTCTGGAGTTATAACTGAGTAATAAAGCAGTTGATTTAAATTATTCTGTTTACATAGATTTAACGCATGATACTGGTTGAAATTAAACTTATGAAGAGAGATGATAAAACACAATCGTTCTTCTCACTCTACATTTCTTCTGTCTGACTTCAGTTCACCACCACACCGTCTGTGTCGCCAATTCTCCTTTTCCTCCAAACCATGCGTACGCATGGGTCAGAGTTTGCGAAATAACATAATACAGATAGCGGATCGCTATCTTTATTATGATAGATAGCGATAACAATTGTTTTTACTTTATATTTGTATTGTATTTAATTGTTTAATCGAAACAATAAAAAAATTTGCCCGCAAAACGGGCGAAACATTTGTCATTTGACGCGATCGCCCGTTTCGCGGGCAAATTTTTTTTATTGTTTGGATTAAACAATTAAATACAATACAAATATAAAGTAAAAACAATTGTTATCGCTATCTATCATAATACAGATAGCGATCCGCTATCTGTATTATGTTATTTCGTCGTTTGGAAACATGTTTTCTGTATCGCGTCGTCTGTTGCCGGGCAGGTTGTCAGGATGTAAACAAACGATGACGTAGGCCGGTACAATTTTCGCCCCCGGTACAATTTTAACGTGACAGCTGCACACATTCTACGTTCATACGTTTTGCGTATTGGCAGTGTAGACAGAAACACTACGGCGTATTAGAGTTTTCCACTCTGGAGGGTGGTTTCAGATTTTTTGCGTTTTTAAGCCCCAAAAACGCTGTCACCGTCTAAACAAAAGGCACTTCCGATAAAATATTTGGTTGTTTTTACCCGCAAGCATCCTCGTGTAAACAAGGCCCCGTCCACACTAATCCGGGTAAATATAAAAACACACATCCGCAATGAAAACGTTCTCCGTCCACACTATCATTTTGATATCAGTTTTCGTAATGTTTGGCATCCACGTTCCACACTGAAATTATTTTGATCAACAGGTCATGGTTACGCAACTCCGCCATGCCTCTCTGTTTAGATGACAGGCGCGCGATCAGCTGATATTATCATTTTTGACCCGGTCTTGACCAGAAACGCCGCTCCAAGTACGGTTTGAACTGCCGTCTTTGGCGTTGGAGCAAAGAATATGTTTGAGCCAATATGTCGAGTTTTATCTGGAGATAAATTCGTACATTGTACAGAGAGATCATCATTTGCATTTCACTTGCCAATTTTTTGATGAGCATATTTATTATTTTGATGAGAATATTTATGCGTTTGTAGATTTATCCAGGTTAGTCTGGATGGGGCCTTAGGTGATTAAACAAGTTTGTCGTCTTTCCAAGGGGTGCAGATATAACATTGTAGCAAATTATGTGGGCCTCTGCCTCGTCAGCTTCTTCGGATCCGAAGTGTTGTCATATTAGAAAACTTGTTTACCCTTTTTATCGAGTAAACACAGCTGTCCTCGCACTGCAATCGCGCTCGTGCTGTTTTCTGAATAAGGTCACCACAAACAGCTCGCGGGGCCGCGTTGAATGCCCTGGGGGAGGCACTGAATTGTGCATGCGCGTCTTTCACAAAACGGAAAGTTCCAAAAGAATCGTTCCAACTCAATTGATTAATTGCACAGCCCTACTAATAGGACAGTAGAACCAATAGGAAGGTTGAACCCTATATATGAGCCCAATGAGAGTTGCATGACCCTGGTGTGCATATCACTAACAAACTGAACTGATCAACACGGCACTAGCCAGGATGATCCCTTGGACTAGTCTTTAATATCCTGAATCTGAACGGTTTCTCTTGATACTGCTGACAAGGCTTTGCTGCCCCTCCCATCAGAGATTCGTCAGAGGGGCGTGGCCATGAGGCCCATGCCGATGGTGGGCCCGGCTGGTATGGTGATGATGACTCCGCCCCTGGGGGCACGCCCTCCAATGGCCCCGGGTGCCACACCAATGGGTAAGGGAGTGCCCACACGGGTACAGGATGTCAGAGAAAAGGAAGACAAAGTTTTGTGGTTTTGACTTAATCATATTAATATTTATTTGGCAATGTAAAGAATTGTGCACCCACCCTGTACTCGTAGGGTTAGAATCTGCTCTTTTATTTGACAGAGTGGATTCTGGGGGACAGCTTACCATACTGCTGTCCCTGACTGCCACAACTCCACTCTGTGCCGTTTGACTCACTTGCGTCGCTAGTTAGTATTGTATCAAAGACGCGACATTCCTGCAAATGAACTGCATGCTGTGTAGCCAAATGTTCTCTGCATATTGGAGGTAGTTCCCCCCCATTGATGAAATGGAAACTTTACAATTGTTGCAAATTGCCATATTGTCGTCTTTTCGCGTGAAATACAACCAAGTTTGGCACGCTTCTGCCTCGGCGCCATGCTTGCTGCGTCCTGAACCAAAACAGAGTGTGTGTGTGTGTGTGTGACGCATTTGGAACAACAGGTGTTACACCGAATTCTGCGACCCACCGAAAAGTGTGACCCCAGGGGGCGCTGTTGCACATTTTCTGCAACATGCATGTTTGCATTATAACAAAAACATAAATAAAACATAAAATCTCTCCTTACCGGTGGGTCTTTCTTTTCTTGATGCTAACATTAATTCTAACAGCGTTTTACACAGTAGACTATAATAGGAAATGCTCCAAGGTAAATCAGCGTATTTTAACACTGACTGTAGCTTTTTAAGGGTAAAGAAGCAACGGTAAAGGACCGTACTAAACGCCCTATCCATTGTATAGGTCTGTAAAATGCTAATCAAATCAAAACAAATGTATTAATTAAGCACCTTTAATAAAAAGGTAATTGGGGGGGAGATCTTATGTTTTATTTATGTTTTTGCCATGCCTGTCTACGCTTCAAACTCGTTCATATTGCAAAAAATATGCAACAGCGCCCCCTGGGGTCACACTTTTCGGTTGGGTCGCAGAATTCGGTTTAACACCGAAACCGATGAGCGGAATCGTAAAGCAGGCATGCTAACGATTCCAAGGAAGTAGTTCACTGGGCACCGGTTCTGAATAAAAAACGGTTCTCAATTCCCATCGCTACCGAGCAGCATGAGTCCCTCGGGTTATTCGACTCTCATCTCAGGGCCCGTCCACACGGAGCCGTTTTTTGGTTAAAACGCAGATGTTTTGCATCGTTTTGGCCGATCGTCCACACGAATCCTGTAAACGCATCGCATGAAAACGGAGTTTTCTGAAACCAGGTCCCAGGGTGAATAAATTCAGAAACGCACCCCTTGAGTGTTCGTCTGGACGGCCAAAACGCATACTTGCGTTTCGTCGATGTCATCAACACACCCCTCGAGCGTAACCTCTTGTAACCTGTGACGACGTCTCATAACAACAACTATGGCCGACTACATGCTCGTGTTCCTGCTGGAGAAGATATTTGCCGTGTTCCAATACCCGTACTTCCATGAGTATACTTAAAGGAAGTACACTTTCTGCACTATCCGTACTCACCTGAGTACACTATTTTTTCAGATGTGAGTGCTGTCTCCAAATTCGAGTATACTCTGTGGTGCACTTTACCGGAAATGACGATATTGCTTAAGCCTGTCAGTTACTTTGCTCCCTAGTGCATCGTAACTCTATGTCTATGGTTCCCTCTCTCCTTCCACTGTGTTTTGAGTAATTTATATTGATATAACGAGAAAGGATGTAATGATAACGGCAAGAAAATAAAGGCTCCATGGTTATATTAATTTAAATATAATTAACTTATAAAGCGCGTAACGACACGAGACGATCTGTGGGCCAGCAGAGGCTGAATTGCAACCAAATTCGGCCTATGACCTTATACATACATCTAGTCTTACTTTATATACAAGTCAAATGTATGATATGCTGTACGTATAGCCTAGTTTTTATATAATAAATATTTTAATATTGTCTTGTTATACCTGAACCACACTTCGACATTGGTGGAAGTGGATAATTGAATAAAAGTATCATGTCTATATAATATTATATATAACTTAATAATATATATATATATATATATATATATATATGTATATGTATATAATATATATTTATATATATATGTATATGTATATATATATATGTATATATTATATATATATGATATATATGATAATGTATATGTATATCATAATATATATATATATATATATATGTATATGTATATGTATATATATATGTATATATGTATATATATATATATATGTATATATGTATATATATATATATGTGTGTGTGTGTATATATATGTGTGTATATATATATGTGTGTATATATATACGTATATATATATATATATGTATATATGTGTGTGTGTATACAGCGCTCCTTTGTGCATGCTCCCGCCTCTTCCTCTCCGTTTCCGGTGAATTTCTAAAAAAAAAACAGCGCCACCTATACGCCTGGAACATAAAGTAGCGTTTTTGAGTCGTATTGAGATGGATCCGTGTGGACGCAAATGTTCTTGAAACGATGCCAGGGAAAACGGAGAAAAAAAAGATCGTTTTGGTACGTGTGGACGGGCCCTTAATCTCCCCCCCTGCCCCCTCAGCTGTTACTACTTACCTGTGATGAGCACCTCAACAACGCCCCATCTGTGACGTCAGTACTGACCCTAACCCTAAGCTACCCTACCGTAACAGTACTGCACAGTACCCATGCATTTCGGATGTTAGCGTTTCTCAGAATATATCTATATAGATATAGATATATTTATTTATTATATACAAAGAGATTATTGGTTAAGCCTGTCAGTTACTTTGCTCCCTAGTGCATCGTAACTCTATGTCTATGGTTCCCTCTCTCCTTCCACTGTGATTTGAGAATTTATATTGATATAACGAGAAAGGATGTAATGATAACGGCAAGAAAATAAAGGCTCCATGGTTATATTAATTTAAATATAATTAACTTATAAAGCGCGTAACGACACGAGACGATCTGTGGGCCAGCAGAGGCTGAATTGCAACCAAATTCGGCCTATTCGACCTTATACATACATCTAGTCTTACTTTATATACAAGTCAAATGTATGTATGCTGTACGTATAGCCTATTTTTTATATAATAAATAATTATAATATATATATAAATATAATATAATAAATTATATGTATTTTAATACATAATTATTTCAATATTAAACCAATGCATTTTAATCTGGAGATTTTTTTTGGACTTCAGAAGAGGGGGAGGGCTGCGCATTGCACCCCCTAGTTATGGATTTGTAAAACAACAATCCGTTTCATCCGATTTTTGCAGCAGACCCGGAAAATGCATTACAATACTGTCTCTAAACATGTGACACGCCCTGAGAAACGCTCCTATTCATAATGCATTGGTTTACATTTCATTCTGTGTAGCACGAAGAAAGTCGAACAATCGTGCTCTGGGACACGATTCAATAGGTAATAGTTTGTGCGCGTGAGAACGAAATCACGTGATACCAGGTTGGGTGGTGCAGATGCAGGGGAACCCAATCCCATTAGCACAAGTCAGTTCACCCTCCCCAACTGTCCCAACTGTTTTCCAAACACCCTGACCTTGGACACACATGATCTGTCACCGACTCTCAACGTTCTCAATGTACTTTCTCCCCGCCCTCCTCTCTGTTGCTCCTTTGGTCTTTTTGTGAATATGGCTGAGTTTTAGTAGGTTATGTTACTTTAGGTTTTTCTCTGTGAATGTGAGCTGTCTTACCACAGAAGAGTAACGCAGAAAGGGTTGTTATGTCTGTGTTTCCTCCCTGGTCCCTCTCTCAGCTCCAGGGGGTCCCCCTGAGAGATCTGCTCTGTCAACCCCTGTCCACCAGGGGGCCATACACCGAACACCCTGCTCTCCCATCCCAGGTGAAGGTAGGCTTCCAGTCCAGCTATCAACCCAGAGGGCTGGCTTGTACCATTTAGTGTTAGGGTTAGGGTTCGGTAATTAATAATAATGGTACAGAATATGTCAACTTTTACCTTATTTAGGTAATTGTTTTATGCAAAGGGGATAAGGCTAAGAACAATCGAGGCATACAATAAAATTTGGTTTGGTGCTGCTAACCACATTTACCAACTGCAGGCTGCTGGGTAGTAGCCATATGACTCAAGATGAACTAAGTGTAGACATAGAGATTTGTAAGAATATTAGAGATTTATGTGTCAGTGACCCGGTCTTCCCCAGGCATGCACCCTCCTGGGCCTCCGTTAGCCAGGCCTGTCCTGCCCAGAGAGCGAGGCACGGTGGACCGCGTCATAGAGTACCTGGTGGGAGACGGCCCCCAGAACCGGTGAGCATCTGGGAGTAACGCTGCTTTACATTCACTGAATATACAATCAACCAGGCAACATACTACCTTGGTAATGGACTCATTTGGTTGAATTTTTTTGAAACCCACTGATAGTTGGGGACATCTTAGAAGATTCATATTCCAATCCAGTGACATTTGGAGATCTGAATGAGGGCTTAAAACAGGACGGTTTAAATAATCCTAATCTAATGTCTTTGTGTGTTTCTAGATATGCTCTCATCTGCCAGCAGTGTTTTTCTCACAATGGGATGGCTTTGAAAGAGGAGTTTGAATATATAGGTAACAACAAAAACTTTTTTACTCATGGTAATATCTCCATACACAGACATGTTCCGCTTTATTTCTCATGTGATCCATGCGAGGTCAACTGTAAATAAAGGTCATTGACATGTTTTATATTATTTGTGCATGTCGTTAAGCCATGGCTACTTAGTCGTTGAAGCTATACTATATTGTTTCTGCTGGTAGGGGTCTCAATCAACATGATAAGAAAAGACATGTTTGATGACGGTGGAGTTGTTGTCTTCTCCCCCATTGACAGTGAAAACCAATATGATTGGCAGAACTCTTGTTCAAGGATGAGTTAATGTATTAAAGCTGTGTTAACAGCTGAAGATAATTTTTTTTTCTGTTTTCCATGGGTAAGAGAATCATAATAAATGTAACTGTATGACGTTACCGTACCCATTACTGTGTTTTTGCCGCAACATTGTATGCTAACCACCAACCCACATGAACTGTGATGAGTGCACAGTTAACAACAGTGCAATTATCCATTGCATAGATAACACTAAGGGCGCACTCACACTAGGCAAGTTTGCCTGTTCCGTGCTGCAGGAAGATTCAGCACGATACCCCCCCTCCCCACTCCCCCCTCCCCCCGCTGGCCCGTGGTCACACTGCTCCCAAAGGCCGTGGCCTGCCTGGGCACGATTGCTCCTTCATATATACGTCATCACGTCGTAATACGATAAATACGTCATCACCTCGCCGCCATAACAACAATGGAGAACAACAACGAGATCAACACAGAGATCAACACAGAGAACACAATTGACACTTTCCTGACTTTGCTGCTCATTTGGAGCCCGTTCAATTAACATACAGGCCTCTCTCAATTCTGTTTTTTTCGATTACGCAAGGCAGATTCGCAGCTAATCACGCCGAAGAAGGGTCGCACCAGGACTACGTCATCCAGCTCACGTTGCGTATCCGCGCAGGTGCGCGTGTCATCTCAATAGCATCTGTACTTTGACCACGGCACACCTTTCCCAAGTGTGCCGCTGGACTACAGATGGCGTGGTCACACTAGCCAAACGTTGTAGACTTTATGCAAATGAGCTCGGGCACAGGGCCGCGGCCCTAGTGTGAGTGGCCCCTAAGTGTTTACAAGTTACAAGTAAGTAAAAAAAAGCGTGGCCAGTAAGCACATGGACTATAAAAGATATGGTAAGCTGATTATACATAGACTATATAATACAGGTTAACTGAATTAACAGACAATTATCATAGACTGTATAATACAGGTTAAACTGACTGAACATAGACTATATAATATAGGTTAAACTGAGTTAAAATAGACTATATAATACAAGATAAACTGAGTTAACATAGACTTTATAATACAGGTTAAACTGAATCAACACAGACTATATAATACAGGTTAAACTGAGTTAACATAAACTAGGTTAAACTGAGTTAACATAGACTATATAAAACAAGTTTAACTGATTAAACATGGACTTTATAATTCAGGTTCAACCGTCTTTTGATATGTGTACATCGATAGAAACTATGTAAGGCTTTTTTCACCACAAAGTTTCACCAAAAGCAGTACTCCTCTCCTTCCAGAACGTGTATCCAATTCAGGTTTTTGGTATTCCTGGCATCCGTAATCCTGATTTGTGAGTTCTGCATTTATTCTGTTCAGGGAATCTCTGTCTGTAAAACAATTAAAAAGAAAAATGTAAATACAAAATTAGCTGCCCAAGGTAAGTCTGTTTGGTAACTCTTACTCAGTGGCTGGCATGAGCCACTGGGCAAACTAGCACATGGCAGCTAGATCCATATTATCAAAGGAACAAATCAGCTCTGGATTACGGTTTTCCCAGTTTCCTCGGATGTAGGGGGGTAAAGGGAATTGAACATTGGCATGCAACCTCACCAAATGTAACGGGCCGTGCCTTGAATAAAGCTACGGAATAAAAAATAAAGAAATTGGTTTTCATGAGGAAATGGTACATATTATACCATTCAAACACACAGTGAATCAGTGGGATAGCTCTGGAGTAGATGTGTATGACTAAACTGATCTTTTGCTTTGTTAATTGTCTTTTTCACATTCATGTTCAGCCTTCCGTTGTGCGTATTGTTACTTCATGAACCCGGCCCGCAAGACGCGCCCCCAGGCCCCCAGGCTTCCAGAGTTCAGCTTCGAGAGGAGGCTGAGGGCCGAGTCCCCTTCCCCAGGGCCGGTGCCTCATTCCGGCTCAGAAACAGAGGAGAGTGCCGCCCCGTCTGGAGGTACTGACACATGAAACCACAGCAGGCTGCTTCATTTTAGGCTTTAAAGAGCACCTGTTTTCCCACACCCGAGATTGATTAGTCATGACATTTTTAAAAGGTTTTTTGTTGTCCCAACTAGAAGTGCATCTCTAGATGTGAGATTGACAGATCAACTAGGAGATCAATCTATTTTTGATCACGCATTTTCTTTATGGCTATTTTTTTTACTTTTAATGGTACCAATTTTCTTGTCTTACTTGGAGCTGGTCCTCTGTGGCAAAATGGAACATGGAAATATTATGCCAATATGTTGCCTTTGTTTTGGTTTTGACTTTACTTCACTATTGTGAATAGGATGATCTAATTGTACAACTAATTTCATTAGTTGTACAATTATAACGTATGCAACATTTTAGAAGATCTTCTTTAACATGTTCCATCAAAGCACAAGTAGAGATGTAGTGATGTGTAGCTCTGCAGTCTGCACCTGTTGGCTGGGTTTGCCTCATTCTCCTTTTATTCTTAACAACCCCCCCTCCCCACTGCTTGCTTAAATATCACAGAACTTGATGGAATACATTTGTATTCAGTCCATACAATGCATTTACAGAATACCGTTTTAGTATTTATGAGCACATTTGAGGTGGAATGTGCACATTATTAAACCAAACCTGATTCTGTCCATGCTCATGGTTAGCTACACTAACTTACTCAGGACCACTTAAATTATCTACAGGCCTTTGTCAGGCATCACTACAGGCCTTTGTCAGGTGTCAGTACAGGCCTGTATCAGGTGTTAGTACAGCCATCTCTACAGGCCTTTTGTCAGGCGTCACTAAAGGCCTTTGGCAGGCGTCACTACAGGCCTGTCTCAGGCATCACTACAGGCCTGTCTCAGGCGTCACTACAGGCCTGTCTCAGGCGTTACCACAGGCCTGTCTCAGACATTATGCCAGGCCTGTCTCAGGTGTTCCCACATGCCTGGCTCAGCCGTTACTACAGGCCTGGCTCAGGCGTTACCACAGGCCTGTCTCAGGTGTTACCACAGGCCTTTCTCAGGCATTACCACAGGCCTGTCTCAGGCATTACCACAGGACTGATTCAGCAATTACTCCAGGCCTGTCTCAGGGGTTACTACAGGTGTTACCACAGGCCTGTCTCAGGCGTTACTATAGGCCTGTCTCAGGCGTTACTACATGCCTGTTTCAGGCGTTAGTACAGGCCTGTCTCAGGCGTTACCACAGGCCTGTCTCAGGCGTTACCACATGCCTGTCTCATGCGTTAGTACAGGTCTATCTCAAGCATTACTACAGGCCTGTCTCAGGCATTACCACAGGCCTGTCTCAGGCATTGCCACAGGCCTGTTTCAGGCGTCACCACAGGCCTCTCTCAGGCGTCACCACAGGCCTCTCTCAGGCGTCACCACAGGCCTCTCTCAGGCGTCACCACAGGCCTGTCTCAGGCATTACCAGGCCTGCCACAGGTACCTGATATTTGGATGTATTGATTGCTGGCGAGATGAGGGGGCAGTTTCACCAAACATGACAAAAACTTTTTCAAAAACGAGCCTATCCTTGCTTTAAGAGACATTGAATTTATCGTTGTGTTTGGCTTGATATAGAATGACCAACGTATCTAAGTAGTATATCTGTATAGGCTCTTTATCATTCAAATGCAATGGGGAAGTCAAAGTGCCGGCATCATCATTGCTGAACTTTTGAGCTCAGCCTTTAAAGATGAACTGAACTGAAATTTGAAGTTTAGCTGATATAACAGATGTATTGTCTGCCTTCTCATTGGTACAATAACAAAAAATGGCTGAACTTGCTAAAGGGATTAAATAGTATGGTGAAAGTCTTACAGGGCGCCGCCATGTTGGATTTCAACAATCAGCTACGACACTGGCATGGTTACCTACACCTCTGTGGCTCTAGCAGCCATAGCAGGTAATGAGTCAGTTCCTGAGGCTCGCTGAAATGGCTACGGAAAAGCAAACAACCAGGGGCCTCATGTACTAAGGTTGCGTACGCACAAAAACGTGGCGTACGTCCTTTTCCACGCTCACGTTGAGATGTACAAAACGTGAAATGACCGTAAAAATGTGCGGCCCCCACGCCAGCTCCAGAGCTGTCGTACGCACGTTTCTACAGCGATTGTTCCTTTGGCGACACTTAGAGGTGACGCTGGGAAACTGGGAAAAATGTGAAAACAATGACTCATCAGAGTGATTTGCATATCAGAGACACACTAATAAACAATTAACACACCTTGCAATTATATCGGTGGCTAATATAAAAGCATGCGCAATGGATGAAGAATTTTTTTTAAAAATGGCAGCGTTAGCGTTGTTAGAGGACATCGCAAATGGTCAAATCCGAAGGGAACGTATAAACACAGTCTCACCAAAATGCGTACAGATCGCACGGTTTGACATGCGTGCAGTAGGCCTACATACGCCAAATGACCATTTCGCGTGCATATGATACGCAAATAACGGTGTCAAATTGTGGCTGTGACGTAGTCTACTACCGAATTTCAGACTTGCATTAACTATGTGGAGAGCGGATGCGTATATTTTTTCTTCCGAATTTCAGACTAACAACCATTTTATTGCACTTTTCCTTATCGGAAGCCGGAAATTCCCGAATTCTGAGTAAAGTTCAATGCAGCATGCATCGCTGGTGACGTCGGTATGGGTATAAAGTGATGCGTGGTAGCCTATGTTTACGCATCCGCTCTCCACAGTAGTTAATGCTGGGTTTTGCGTATCATATGTACGCGAAATGGTCATTTGGCGTATGTACTGCACGCATGGCAAACCGTGCGATCTGTACGCATTTTGGTGAGACTGGGTTGGTATATTTAGGGAACGCGAGGACTTGCTCGCAAATGATGATGATTGACTCATGAGCCGATTTCGTTTCCCCAGGCCAGTATTACTGGAGCTGTACGCAGAGCTGCGGCCGGCCCTAGAGCGCCACACTGTAGCCAGGGGAGCCAGGGGTTGTCCGTGCCCTCTCCTTGCTTGTCTATTCAAAAATAAAAAAATTAAGTTAATAAACACGAGTCAAAGTCTTTAATATCCCTGGCATCTTTACGCACGACTTATGTGTATTGTAAGCAGCCAATTGTATGACCAGTATAATTACAGCATTTATGACTTCAGCATATTTATCTTGGGGATGATCGGTGTCCCCTTCATGGGCTCCCACCACTCCGGTGAGAGCTGTGTCACCGACCAAAGCGGCCACTCTCAAATCGAAGGGGGAGAGTTCCCCCACTGCCGTCCCCCCACCTTTTGCGGTCACGCTTCAGCGGTGGGCAGAAACCCTCCGCTTTACCTCCACCTTGAGTTCTGACCCCTTTTTTTTAATTTCAAGTGTGTGCGCTGCTGAGACCCCACTGCATTGACGGCCTCGCAAACACGCTCCCACTCACTTCTTTTGTTTTGGTATTTATCCCTGTTGACAGGGTTCCAAATAGCACATGCTTGCGCATTTCTACCTCGTGGAACAAAATCTCGAGCTCGGACTCCGTGAAGTTTCGGTTTTTGCCTCTGTTCATGGTGCCAGGTGATCGGATTAAGAGGTGAATCTCAGGTCCAGAGGCCTATTTACATAAAATTGCATATTTAAATGAGGGCGTGGATAGGGAGGAGTTTGGCACCTCGGCATGTGCGCTCAATTCCACGTTGATCGAGATGTACAAAAGAAACGTGCTTGGATCCGTGCGTTTGCACACTTTGATACATCTGAATTTATTTGTGCGTAAGACAGTTTCTGGGTTTTGGCGTACGCCAAGTTTCAGTATGAAATCCACGCAAGTCTTAGTACATGAGGCCCCTGGTCTACAGGAGTGTCCTCTTATTGCATTGCCCCTGGCTGCAGTGATGAATTATAAAGGGCCAAGGCAGCTGGGGTAATCATACATTTCCACAGGCTTCCTTTGAATGGGAAACCAGCCCTTAATACATGGATAACCCTCCGATAGCCCCTGTCATGTCAATCTCCACAAACTATTACTCAGACGATATCACAGATCTTTGTTTCCAAGCTGCTAATTAAATTATAATGGTCATAACTAACACCTTATCGATGTTCATTATTTCAGTTCAGTTCATCTTTAATGGTGTGATTCTGCCTCTAGCTAGCACCCCGACTCCATGGACCTCTGTCCACAGCTTTATCCAGAGCCAGCAGCCCCCAGAGCACCCTCTGGCACAGCCCCTGCAGAATCCAGGTTTCCCTCTCTCCTTCTCATCTCTGATTTTCATTCAATCTCAATTTCTTAAGCTAATTCCCCACACCACCTTGTGGAGTCCTGCTCTGCTGTAGATTAGGTAACGTTATAGATGGTCCCTGATGGACACTAACACACCGTCTCTTTCCCTGGGTCAATCAGGGGCAACATCTGGTGCGATTTTACTGTCTGAATGGCATTTAGTCCTTAATATCAAAATGAGCTATGAGAAGAGTCCACTTGACTTAACAAAGCGTAGGTTGTCAAGTCAAAGGTCATCAGGTCAATGCTGCAGTAGGAGAGAGTTATAGCTTAACAGAGCATAGGTCGTCAGGTCAAAAGTCGTTAGGTCAAAGGTCGTCAGGTTAAAGGTCGTCGGGTAAATGCTGCGCTAGGAGAGAGTTATAACTGAACAGATTTTAGGTTGTCAGGTCAAAGGTTGTCAGGTCAATGCTGCGCTAAGAGAGAGTTATAACTGAACAGAGCGTAGGTTGTCAGGTCAAGGGCATCAGATCAAAGGTTGTAAGGTTGATGGTGTGGTAAGAGAGTTATGACTGAACAGAGCGTAGGTCGTCAGGTTGTCAGATCAAAGGTCGTCAGGTCAATACTGTGGTACGAGTGAGTTATAACTGAACAGAGAGTAGGTCGTCAGGTCAATGCTGAGGTAAGAGAGAGGTGTACAAACCACAAGTCGTCGTCATGCAGTCGTTTTTCCCCTGGCCTCAGCTCTGGGAATTATCCCTTCATTCGTACCCAACCAATGGGAAAAGACATTTAATTAATTATTACGGGTCTTTACCTGGCAAGACTATCGTCCGGAGGGTCGCAATGATTTCAGTGTTTCTTTCCTTGGTGTCTATGTATATGTCTAACATGGATGGTGTGTATAACTATTTCTAATCGGGATTTGAATGTGCCAGCGTTGGGTGTTTTCTGGCTTTGAGTGCAGCGCCATGGGAGGACTGCTGGGAGTTCAATGGATGTGTCCCTCTCTTTGGAATGCGGAGCCTGCATCAGCTGTATAATCTTCTGACTCACAGTTTTTCTGGATCAATGTTGACAGATTCACTCTCAAATTCCATCTTCTGATCTCTTCATGTCCGAATGAACTTATTTGACTGCATTATTAAAGCCAAATCAAACACAAAGAAAACCAACCTCAGGGACATGAGCGTACACGATGGTGAGGGAAAGCCTGACCTATTGGAAGATTAGTTGAACTGGTTAAACATAGACACTATAACACTGGTTTCACTGATTGAAAATCTTTGTTTTTACACATTGGCCGAGGTAATATACCGGCTTGATTTCTCACACCAATTTCCCCTCTTGAACCCTACACATTTGGGGTGTTCATTTTCATGTAAATGCAAATTGACGGCATCGCGGTACCAGGGGTGGGACTTGGAACCTTTTGTCGGGTTTAAAAAACGTGGGCAGAAGAATAAAGAAGTCCAAAATAAACCAAAAAACATTTGGAATATGCAAATTACTTTAAAGAGGTCTACTCTCCGTGTGTAGTCCCGCCTACTCCAATGAACCAAGAAAGCCGGCTCCTTGACGAAGGTGGAATATACCCCCTAGGTTTTAACCAAGCAAGACATAGACACTGGCTAAGGCAAGACATTGCCTGCAGGGTGTGCCAAACCGGATTGGCATTTTAAAAATGCCTACAGACTTTATAATACAGGTTTAACTGATTAAACATAGACTATAATATAATACAGGTTCAACTGACTTTTGATATGTGTACATTGATGACAACTATGGCAGGCTTCTGGCAGAACGTGTTTCCCATTGCGATTTTGGGTATGGCCTGGACACGGGTTTCTTTGTGTTTGGTTCATCTTTAAGGTGTCTAAAATTCAGTCTATTCATCAAACTCCTTTTCTTCTGTTCCCGCGTTCCCATCCTCTGCTTCTCGTTTGTTTCTTCACCTCTCTGTCTTCTGTCTTGCCTCAGACGAGAGGGAGGTAGGGGAAGAGGAGGAGTCTGGCAGGCAGGTGGTGGACAACAGCCAATCCGAGGAGTCCCTGCAGCAGAAAGAGGAGGAGGAGGAGGAGCAGCAGCGTGCTGAAGAACCAATGGAAGAAGCTGGATTGGCGGAGGCTCCTAGCGAAGTCCAAGAAGCAGAAGTACAAGCGTCAGTTCGGCAGTGAGACTCTGAGGATGAACCCCTCTTCTCCCAGGTTGTGAAAGACAGGCAATCTGTTGAGGTGTTGATGACAATTATTGTGGGTAATGCTAATATTCTTTAGTTTACTTCTATACAGCCATGTTCATATATAATATATCATTGGCTTCTTATTGGCTACAGACTTCCCCTTAAATAACAAATGCCAGTTAAGTTCTTCATAGCACATATCTAGATGACTACTAGGGAGTCGGCCAAGAAACTGTGGTAACTATAGTTTAGGCTACGATGGTTTCTGCCCATCAGAACGTGGTTTTATAGCTCTTAGAATTGATCAAAATATAGAATGCAACATAGCCAACTATAGGAAAAACAAGGATTTTGGTTGGCAATATTACAACGTCAGTATATAATGTATTATCTCCTGCAACAGTGCAACTCTATTTCCCTTACAAACTGAGGCCTTTTCAACACAATCCTGCAGATTGTGTTGTGTTGTGTATCCCTGTCTGTATTTATAGGGATTCCTTCTAGAAAATCACTCCATCCAGGAGAGGGGGTGCTGATCAGACATACGGACTGAGGAGCATGTCTCAGAGGGCTTCTTCTTCAGGTGCCAGTCCAACACATGATGAAGGCCATGCTACCATGGGATTCAACTAAACACAACTGTACCAATTTACCATTGTTTGTATGTTTTGACACGTGCACTATGAGTGAAACAACAATATATGAATGCACAGCACACTTTTTCAAAGCTTTCTTTTCAGTCACTTTAAACGCAGAGTAATGCTACCATGTTTCAGTACCGTAAACATGTTGACCAGGCCTGAAGTCATCATCGGATTGGAATTCTTTGTTGGATGATTGACCACTATTTGGGGTTTTAGGGGAGAACTAGTAGGGGCTGCCGTTGGGGTACCACGCATATTATGAATTATTTATTGTATTTATGCTATTTGTATAGAAGTGGTTAGAATATGTAGCAAATTCTCAAACATTGTTCTGATTTCTGATTAGTTTTAAGATATTTGATATGTTGACTATAGCATGGGCCTGCCTTAACAATAATTTAAAGTAACTGCAAAGTAGAATTATGTAATCATTGTCTCACTTTATTTTGATCTTAAACACTATTTATTGCAATCTTAATTAAATCCTCACATTGTGTCTGAGCGCGATACTTCTGTGGGAGAAGATACTTATACTTACAATACTTGGTTTATGAGCTAGAAGTCATGAATAGAACGGTCTCCATCCCGTCTACCAAAGACTCTTAAAAAAACCTTCTGTTAACCAGGTGGTCAGGTTCAACTGATGACTGAATAATCCAAGCGGTAAATACCACTAGTTTGGACTTATTTCTGTGTGACTCACAAAATGAACATGCACGACACATTGACAGAATACTGAATACTAAAACGTGTGCCGGTTTTTTTTCTGTCTATTTATTTCTCCCATAATCAGAATGTAGGATCCTGTTATGTTCTTGTCAACATAATATAACATCAATCCATATGTACATATTATCCTACGTTTTAAAAACTTTGTGCATGTATTTGGCGATAGGCACTAAGATCATCCATATCCACAGTGTAACTCCAGTACCGACTTTTCATCTGAAATAAGTTGATTAAGGGGTTTCTTTTGAGCTAATTAATCGGCTTTATCCAAACCAGTCAGTTTAGGTCTTCAGAAGCCAGCTGATCTTTATCCTACTTGTACATTGTTTTCAGAAACTTTCTGAAATTTTTATTTAATTTATTTAGAAATGAGACCTATTCTAGGTGATTTTACTCTAAAGTACGAATATTTACTCTAGGCTACATGCATCCAGGATTCCTGCGCATGTAAAGAGTCTGCCACTGAAACCAATCCTGGTGTTAGAGCGTTGGTGACACTTTGTACAGTGTTTGTTAGCAAGCACTACTTGAGCCTTTTTAATGTTTTAGCAGTCGCTGTTCTAGCATATAGATATTCTTTCAGATAACCATTGTTGTTCTGGTTGGCACCTTCTGCAGTCCCTCTGTGTGCCTTGGCTGCTATATGTGTTTACGTTGTATATTATCTTAGTGCTAATGTAAAGCAGATTACAGTCGATTTAACCATGGCAATGTTGGACTAATTATTTATTAAAATTCTGGTTCAATTCAACATCACATGATTGCTTTTTAAGCTCTCAACTGCCATGTCTGTTGAATGTTTTGTCCTCAAATACACTTTGGAAACATTGCATTTGATATAGTGTCATGATTTTGTTATTGGTTATTGCTGTAGCCCTTGTTGGGATGTGCGTTCTGTAATGGTATCATCTTGAGGGTACTAGGGGCCTCTGCGTGGGGGGTGCGATTACTGCCATGGGAGTGCTGGTGATCAGGCCATCAATCTGACAGAAAGCACATACTGTTGGATTTACACATTACTTTAGTTATTGGAACTTATTTTTATACAGTACAGTATATACTTTTTTTATGAGATGCATACAAACAGGAAAATACAGGCACATACAAAGGGTACGGACACAGGGATTTAACAGAATATAGTTCCACCCATTCATGATTTTTATAGGCCGGGAAACTCAATCAAACCATGCCTCAATGTGTAAACAAGTAGAAAACAATCCAATAATATAATCATATGATATGCCAGAATAACACTAAGTCATATGACTTAGTGCTGGTGATTATTGAAGCAGATATAAATGCCATATCATCCATATGGGAAGACGTATTGGTATGTCTAACCAGGTCCCCCTAAGGCTTCGCTTGTCTTATCTAAGACAAGCGAAGCTAATTTATGTTTGGGTCTTCATGACCTGGAATCAATAATCAGCAAAATGAACTGCATCATACACAAAAATACGTGTATTATGAAAAGGTGAACTGCAGACTCAGAAGGAGTCCTTCTCTGTGTATTGGGCTCCATATGCAAGTGGATCACTCTGCCTTCAGAGGAAGCGTGCTCACTACAGCGTGTTGAGCTCGATGAGCCGTCCAGCGAACACCCCAAGCGTGCCGATGATGCACACAGCCATGAACACGCACAGCAGGATGTGGTCCAGCACCATGGCAACGAACTTCCACTCCTCGGCCGCCTGGAGTGGTTGGGGACTCAGGGTCAACAACAGGCCACACCTCGACACAATGCAAGACCACTGATTCTGAGCAATATGGATATAAAACCCATCTGGTCATTAATACAAGGTTCTTCTGGATTATCCTCAGTTATGTTAGTATTGTACACTATAGGGATCACTGTCCAATACCTAGTGCTCCAGTCTAAAGCTATAACAGTATGCTCTGCATTGATCAGACGAGTATTAGTACTTGAGAGGTTGACGAAAATGGCATAGAGCACAACATAGGACGAAGTGCAGCACTCAATCCTTTGACAACTTATTTTGTTTATTTTCAAGATTTCCCGATTTTTTTGTTCAAAGCTTGCCAGGTGTTTCCAGCAGGTTGTAAAGTTGGTTGTAAACCAATAGCATCTATGCAGTCATCTTTACATTGATGCGCACCCAGTTTAGTTTGTTAGGGCCTTTGTCTCATCCATTTACATACCTCAAACAAAGTGCATATCCAGAAGCGCGAAAAAATGAACTCACTGTCACCTCACGTGACCTGCAACCGCTCAGTGCTGCACTCTGGTGCAGCATTTGAAAATGACGAATTAATTCAAGAAGTTTCCATTTTAACATATTGACCTTTGACCTAACAATACTGGATACGTATGGCTGAATGAAGAGGCAGTATGGACTCACGTTGTTGGCCTCCTCATCTGACTTCATGGTCTCTGCGATGTAGCTCACGCCCTCGATGGCGCTGCGCACTTCAGGGTTCTTGGTGATTGGGGAGTTCAGGGGCACGTTGGTCGGGGTGGGCTTCCCTTCAAACAGGAAAAGGGTCAAAGGTTATAGTGGACTACAGAGTCTGCTTACACTTTTGGCATAGCACCCGTGTGTGTTAGCATGTTTGCACGGCAAACATGTGTTTCAACATCAGAATCAGTTTAATTTACAGACTGTGTGTGGGTGTTGTGTTTGGTGTAGACCTGAGATGTCAGAGATGTCCATCTCAATGGGGAAGAGCCTTTTCTGGCGGATCTCCTGGCTCGGTCTCTTCATTGTGGAGAAGAACATCATGTTTGGGATGGTTTGAATGAACACCTGAGAGAGAGAGAGAGAGAGAGAGAGAGAGAGAGAGAGAGAGAGAGAGAGGAGAGAGAGAGAGAGAGAGAGAGAGAGAGAGAGAGAGAGAGAGAGAGAGAGAGAGGGTTAAGAGAAAGAGGAGCAGACAAGATGTGGGTTTATCTGTGTGTGGGATGTGTAGCTTGGGTTTTATTTGTGTGTATCTGGGTTTATTTGTGTGGGGGGGTACATGTTGTGCTGTATGTGCACATTTACGAGCTGTACCTTGCGGACCCAGTGGGGCATGGTGTGGGTGCTGGGCGAGCGGTGGTGGGTGTTGATCACGATGACGGTGACGATGATCGAGGAGATGACAAACACCATGGTGAAGAGCATGTACTTCCCGATTAGTGGCACGGCGCTGGACGTGGACGGGATGAGCTCCACGATGACCAGTAGGAACACGGTGAGAGAGAGCAGTACCGAGATAGACAGGGTCATCTTCTCCCCTGAGAGAGAGAGAGAGTCACCAGAACACGGTGAGGGAGAGCAGCACCGAGATGGACAGGGTCATCTTCTCCCCTGAGAGAGAGAGAGAGTCACCAGAACACGGTGAGGGAGAGCAGCACCGAGATGGACAGGGTCATCTTCTCCCCTGAGCAGCACCGAGATGGACCAATACTAAATGCCTACTTCAGACCCCACATGATAAGAGGCACTGAGGTTTTTCTACCTGTGTCGCAGACGTTTAATTGGGGATATTTATTTTCTGCTTTACTTTCTTTGGGTCTTACTTTTTCTTAGTTTATTATTTATGAAAATACAATGTCCTCGCCAAGATGTGGGAATAGTCCATGTGGAAAAGATAGTCACATGTAATTTCAGCAAAAGTGCAGGCTAGAAATGTATTTCTTGAATTTAACCTGTAGGGATCTGTGCAGGCTTGGCACCGCCCAGGTGTGTGTTTGTCAGACACGGAATGTCAAGGGAAAGAGGCGGTAGTTTAAAAAAGTCTTTGAACCGCGCATATTAAGTTTAGTTTGTTACTATTTATGTGTATTCAGGGTTCAAACTTAACTTTTTTGCTCACTGGCCAACTGGCTAGTGAGCTTTAAAAATCTACTGGCCAGAAAGATTTTTTACTGGCCAAAAATTATGTATTGCTGTTTTGTATATTTTTCATCGTGTATTATATATTTTTAAATGTGTTTAACTGTTATAATACATTTACACTGTTATAAAGCATTTTTAACACATATCATAGCAATATTAGCATATTATTGTGTGGAATAAGGGAGTGAGTCAAATTTGCCTTTTTTTTTTTCCTTAAAGGTTTATTTATAAAACATACTTTCTTTGCTTTAAAATATTAACATTTAATGTATTAACTTGCATTTGGTTTAAAGCAGATAAAATCAACTAGTCAACTTTTACTTCACTTTACTTCTCTTTTTGTTGGCCTGATTCTGTCGTGAACCATCTCTGGTTGAAACTTTCTAGCGTAATCACAAGCCGTCTCGGGCGGTGGTCGCTTACGTTGTTACGTTGATTAGCCTGGTTTGGTTTTTTTCCGTTCTCCGGGGATTTGAGAGGGTGGACACCACTCCCGGAATGTGCCTTCCACATTTTTCGACGGGGAACAGTTACGGCCAACTGGGCCTTATGGCCTCTTTTTCTTTGTTTGATCTCTCTCCTTTTACGGCTTGTCGAGCTGTATCACAAAATCGCGTCATCGGTCTCCCTGGCATACGGGGCGGAACTAACAGGAAAATGGACGAGATCGACAGATTACAAGCTCACAAATTCCTTCTATTACAGCCATGTTGTGAGCTTGAAATCTGCCACGACATCGGCCACAAACAAAGCGTCACAGCCGGGGCGGAAAAGTGTTTGACGGCACTATTTGTTTTTCACTCGCCAGAGTAGCCGGTTTTTAGCCGGGCTTCCTTCACTCGCCAAAGGTTCAATTAGTCGCCCTGGCGATGGCGACCGCTATTTGAACCCTGTGTGATATTCGTAAATTATAGTTATATATATTCAGATTTTCCCATTACATTTCTTAATATAGAGACGTTAGTGAATTTTGTATGTAAAAATAAACCAAAATTTTTTTACAGTCGCGAGTGCTTGAAATCTTCGGAAGCAAGTCCTGCTGACCTCATCTTTTGTACCCACGGCCCAAATGAAGAACAGCCGAGACAACCTGCGTCCAGGCAGATAGAAGACCTCCCTACCTTAGTCTGTGGGTAGAAGACCCCCCAACCTGAGTCTGCGGCTAGAAGACCTTCACTGAGTCTGTTTGAGAAGACCCCCCTACCTGAGTCTGTGGGAGAATACCTCTCTACCTGAGTCAGTTTGAGAAGACCACCCTACCTGAGTCTGGACAGCAGATTTAAGACCTCTCTACCTGAGTCTGTGGGTAGAAGACCTCCCTATCTGAGTCTGTGGGTAGAAGACCTCCCTACCTGAGTCTGTGGGAGAAGACCTCTCTACCTGAGTCTGTTTGAGAAGACCTCCCTACCTGAGTCTGTGGGAGAAGACCTCTACCTGAGTCTGTGGGAGAAGACCTCTACCTGAGTCTGCAGGAGAAAACCTCCCTACCTGAATCTGTGGGCAGCAGGTAGAAGACCTCAATACCTGAATCTGTGGTTAGAAGACCTCCCTATCCGAGTCTGTGGGTAGAAGACCTGCCTAAATGAGTCTGGGGGTAGAAGACCTTCCTACCTGAGTCAGTGGGCAGCAGGTTGAAGACCTTCCTACCTGAGTCAGT
>OLKM01002802.1:0-20771 GCA_900291075.1 Melanogrammus aeglefinus | reverse complement strand
AAAATTCGTGACACTGTGACGTTATTTCAGGGCCTAATCTATTTTTCGTGAAATCAGCGACACGTATTTTTCAAAATTTTTCGTGTCAGAAGCACAATTTTCAAGCTCATGTAGGCCTATCTCAATTTGGAAGTAGGCTATTTGTCGTGTCTACTAAGCAACGACTTCCAAACTAAGGTTCTGTCGCAGCGTTCTCCCTAACGTCCCTGAAGGAGCTTCCGTACAAACATTGATTGTTATAGTGTTATATTTGTAAATGTCTGCAGATAACTAACAATGTTAGTTATTAAATTTATTTTTTAGGCCTAATCTACCCATCTATTGTCTTGTTCGTGTGCTATGTGCAGGGACGTTTGGAAGTCAGTGTGCGGGGGTATTGGATTGTTGTATTGGGAAAACAGAGTATTTGTGTGACGTTGTTTTACTAAAGCCAAGGGACATAATAACTGGTTAATGCGCGCACCATTGTTTTGTTAGTGCCGCTTTCTCTCTCCGTCCACAAGAGCTCATGCTCTTTCTATCCAATTTGATCCAATGAACTTTTATTGGTTTTATTGATTTCTTACTACGATCTTACGGATCGTCGATATTACATGCACACACACACACCGCACACGCACACGCGCGCGAACACACACACCACACACACAACACACACACCACACACACACACACACACACACACACACACACACACACACAACACACACACACACACACACACACACATCCGACAAAGCATCATGGGAAAACATGTCTCCGTCCTTTGGATAGCCCTATTATTAAATAGCCTACAAAGAAATGGTCAAGTGAAATTGTCCCTATTTTTTCCTCTACACTTCTGACCATAAAGGTTGATTGATAGGTTTGGAAAACAGAAACAGGACACATAGGACCTAGCCACGCTATTAAAAACCACAATGGATCAAAAACAGGACGCGGTCACTGTTGAGCTGTTTTGTGTGCCCGATCAATTGAGGGGCGTGGCTTATCATAAAAAAAGCGAGGCTTACCTGGCCAATCATGGGGACACAGCGCAGCACAATGGCGACATTTGAATAATGATCATAATAATTCTATTGAGAATAATAATTATATGAGAATTATATGTCAGGCAGATGTTTCTGCGGTAAAGTAACCTGATGTCTACTCTGTTAATGATTCATTCTTACTTTTACTGACATTTGATTTGTTCGTTAAACACAGACACTATTTCCAACACAATTATGCTCTGGCCTTATTTTGCTCTCAGACAAATGCGGAGTTAAAACCGCGAAACTTAACTGTCGCCAGGTCGCCCTGGGCTGACTCTGAGTTGGAGGCAGCCTAAAATAGCCTATAATTAATAAATAGTTATGTTATGTTCATGCCAAAAACCACAACATGCTATACACCGTTTTCTTTCCCGGCCATCATCTAAATGAATGGAGCGAATAGCACCAACAGGGGTCGACACCGCTTCTCCCAGCATTTGGGGGAAATGGCTTACGTATACGGCACATATTACAACACTATATATAATATATATATATTAATATAACTATATATATATAATATATATATATATTATATATATATAGGTCGCACTAATATTATATATATATATATATAATATATATATATATACTATATATATATATATATATATATATATATATATATATTAACGTGTTTTCTAATAACATTTCTGGCGAGAAATATACTTTTTACTTGCATAATCTTCAGTACAATGAATGATGTCTGATCTATTTGATAGTTTAGTTTTATGGATCTCTCCTAGCATGATTTCAACGAACGTCAGGTTGGCTAAGGGACGCCGACGATCTAGTGTGTGTGCCAGGAACTGGGATTTTCATTGGTCAGATACAGAGTTTGTTATACAAACGATAATAAATATAAAGTTATGGTCTACTTATAGATCGAATATTACAAACGAAATAATTGTATATATATAATATATTTTAATATTTCATTAATTAAATACAAAAACGGCTTTAAAACACTTTTGCGCCTTGTTCTCTTTCAATGGGCCGGCGTCAACGTCACGTCACTCTCGGCAAACATGTTAGTGTAAAGGCGGCAATGTGAAGCTGCCGTAAATTGTGTTGTTTTTTTGTCGTAAACGTACATCTTAACCTAATCCGCGCTAGCTTGGTTAGGAATATAGATATTTCCATGACACAATATCTGCCCGTAACGGGGCAAACAAGGTGTCCTTTGACATCTACGTTTCGAGGCAATTGCAACGGTGCCATAAACTGACCATATTTTGACTATGTTTCAGCTAGTAATATAGCTATCGATTTGTAGCCTATTTATCAATAATGACCAGCTATATGATTTGCTTCCGATTGAGTTTTCTGACAAAATACATGTTTATTTGGCATCTACATTTAGCACTGAGTCCAATGAGAATCAAGCTCGACCTTGTGCCTCACCGAGATCATCATGTCCTAGACCATAGGTGTTACCAATTGTAGGAGCCTAAATACAGGGCCGTGTAGTGTAGGTGGGGCCATGTAGGCCGTGGAGTGTCCATACTTGGTCTGTCATTGAGGACTCAGCTCAATGTGTAGATTGGCTGAAATAACATGTCATTTCTGTCACAGACTTTTATCGGAAGCAAATCAATAGCTGTCATTTTGATTAGATGAACCTCCAAATTTCGGACAGCTAATTACTACAACATGAGTTTAGAATGTGATCATCATTCCGCAATCGACCTGGAAGCGTAGATGTTTGAAGAAATCTTGTTTTGCCCTATATTACGCCACCTACAAGGAACATTAATGCAGCAAGTGCTCACATCTCGTGCCACCTCAACAGCGGGCTCGCTTGCAAAGATTTTGGTCCTGAAGTTGTCTACCCAGACCTACACCCTAGCCAACCAACATCGCATATCTGAGAATCAGGGCTTCTCTTTAATAATGACAAAAAAGTTTATGGAGAGAAATACACATTAAACTTTTTGTTATCCTTCATAAGCGGCGGCAGTTTTGAGATAGGAAGGTCCTAACCGCCCTGAAATTTGAATACCTTAAGGTCCGAACCGGTCCAAAGTTTCGGTACGGGGGTACCAAGTTAGGCCCTAGAATAAGGTATTCCAAATTTCAGGGCGGTAGGACCTTCCTATCTCAAAAAACTGTTTTTTTCACCACATTCTGAACCATTAGGTCTTGCAGGCAACACTTCTGAGGGGCTTTGTCCAAATGACAGTCCATTTGGGAAAAACTTTTTTTTCTCTAAGGGCTACAACTTCAAAATCTCGGATATGTCGTTCTCGGGGACCCGGGAAATGTGTGTAAACCATTTAATGCATCCCTAGCTATCTTGAAAAAGGCCGGAAAAGGGGCGTGACCTCCAAACAGTACAAGTAAATGTACATAAGACAGAGGTTAGTTTCTAGTCCCATTTTTTTCGTTGGATGGAGTTGTACATTTGTGGGCTTAGGTGTGTAGACACAGTGGCCTGTGGCCAGTTTTGGAAAAACTGGGGTTCAAAAGGTCAAAAGGAAACAGCACCACGCCGTTATGAGATAACAAAAAGTTATATGTGCATTTCTCTCATAACTTTTTGTCAATATTAAAGAGAGGCCTGATTCTCAGGATATGCATTGTTGGTATGGCTACAGGGTAGGTCTGGGTAGAACTTCAGGCCAAAATTCTTTGCAAGCGAAGCCGCTGGGTGAGTGCAACGAGATGGAGCACTTGCCTGAGTAATTTCTTGTAGGGCCAGTGGGCGTAATAGGGCAAACCAAGATGTCCTTCACATTACGCTTCCAGGCGATTGCAATGGATGCCACACCATGAACACATTCAAACATGTTTGTAGTAATTGGCTTGCCGAAATTGGAGGCCTTAATCAATAATGGACCCGGCCATTGATTTGCTTTTCGATAAAAGTTTAGTGACGAATGACATGTTGTATCTTAGCATCTACCCATTTGAGCTGAGTCCAATGACACCAAGCATGACACTCCACGGCCCCCTACATGGCCCCCTAACACTACACGGCCCCTGTATTTTACATGGTTACACACCTATGGTCGACATGATCTCTGGTGTGGCACAAAGTCCGAGCTGATCTCATTGGACTCAGCTGCTAATGTAGATGCTAAATAACACATGTCCATTTGTCAGAAAAACTCAATCGGAAGCAAATCAATAGCTCGGTCATATTGATAAAGGCCTCAAAATCGACAGCTAATTAACTACCCTGAACATAGTGAAATATGGTCATGTATGGCACCGTTGCAATTGCCTCGAACAGTAGATGTCAAAGGACACCTTGTTTGCGCCCGTTACGGGCAGATATTTTGTCGAGTGGGAGATAACTCTCTATATTTCCTAACCAAGCTAAGCGCGGTTAGGAAAGCTAACTGTCGTTTACGACAAAAACAGCACCAATTTACGGCAGCCTCCATTGCCTGCTGTCAAATTAAAATTGTACCGTGGGCGTGCGAAGAATTGTGATACCGGCCTACGTCATCCGTTTGTTTACATCCTGATAACCTGCGCCGAGCACTACGACAACGCGATGCAGAAAAACATGTTTTCCAACGACGAAATAGCTATCTGTACTTATATGATAGATAGCGATAAACAATTGTTTTTACTTTATATGTGTATGCGTATTTAATTGTTTTAAATGCGAAACAAATAAAAAAAAATCTGCCCGCAGAAACGGGCGATGGCGTCAAATGACGTATGCTATTGCCCGCGTCAAATGACATTGTCATCATGCACGCGATCGCCCGTTTCGGCGGGGCCAATTTTTTTTATTGTTTCGATAAACAATTAAAATACAATACAAATATAAAGTAAAAACATAGTTATCGCTATCTATCATAAATACAGATAGCGATCCGCTATCCTGTACTCATGTTATTGTCAGTCGGGTTAGGAAACACGTTGTCGGATGTAAACAAACGATGACGTAGGCCGTATAATTTTCGGCCCCCGGTACAGCTTTACGTGACACCGCCTTTTAACAACGTGGTTTTCCCGAGCAGTGACGTGACGTTTCACGCACGGCCATTGAAAAGGAAAAGGCCAAAAGATGTTCACCATGTTTAGCCGTTTTGTGTATTTAATTAATTAAATATTAAAATATTATTATATATATATACAATTATTTCGTTGTAAATATTCTAATCTATAAGTAGGACCCATAACTTTTATTCAATTATCGTTTATAACAAGGATCTGTATCTGACCATTGAAAATCCCACTTCCTGCGCCACAACTAGATCGTCGCGTCCCTAGCCAACCTGACAGTCGTTGAAACACTGTATAGCATTTTGTGAGTTTTGGCATAAACCATAGGCGCCTGTACGATCTGCTGCGCGCACCCTTTCTGAAGGCTCTCTCTTCGTGCTCTCTCTCTCTCTTTTCCCTCCACTCTCTCTCTCTCTTTCTCTCTCTCTCTGTATCGTTTTTGTGGAGCACGTTAATTGTCTTGACAACACTCCCATTCAGAATGCATTGTTTACATTTCGTTTCGTCTTTGGGGGCAAGGGTTATTTTATTTTATTTTCAGATTTTGAGGAGGTGCTTCCAAAGATGCAAATTTTTCCTGCAATAATCCAAAACCCAATGGAAAAACCCGTTGGCTTTTTGTCAAGAGAACCCGGCGCGACGCTTCACTTCCGGGTTGGCCGACCTACGTCATCCCTCCACCACTCTCCTGTAAAAACACATGTTCAAGTTGAATAATAATAATAATAATAATAATAATAATAATAATAATTCTGCGATAGTATTTATTTAAGGGGGGGGGGCATACAAGTCTTTTGGCCATTCGTAGCGTTGATCAGCAGAGAAATAATTTGACCGCAAAGACGGTGTCGTCGCTTAACGGAAGACGCTGGGGTTGACAAGTCACCGGACTACCCATGCAAGTGAAAGGAGCGTCCTACGGCATTAAGAAGAACCGTGTAATACGCGTGGCATGGATTTCTCCTCAGATTAGGCCAATAAACAAATGATAAAATAAAAATAAAAACGGTCCGGCCGCCGAGGATAGTGGTGGTAAACAACGGGTGGGGCTCGGACATTCGGGCAGAGAATCTAAAACACTGACTGGAACTACTTAGCAGGTGTCCATAGGCCAATATCAGGAGTTAATGCACGCCAATCAGAATACGAGTATTCCCCCTGGCCGCAAACCGAAAAAAACGATTTTCGGTTTGCCGAAAATCATATCAAAAAAATTAAAAAAAGAAAAAAAAGAAGTCGGGTGGGTGTTCATGTGATCGGCGATAGTGTAGGTCTATTACAGAACAGTTAGTGGCGTTCAGAGCGCAGAATCTAGGTCTACTGTAGGCTACTGAGGAAAATCACACAACACAACGTACACATTAGGCCTACCTACTTCTATTTCGTAACAATATTTATTAATTTAGGCTATTTGGCTGCTCCAACTCAAGTCAGCCCAGCCTGGCGACAGTTACGTTTCGGTTTTTCAACTTCCGCATTTTCTGAGACAAAATAAGGCAGAACATTAATTTTTGAATAGTGTCTGTGTTAACAAACAAATCAATTCAGTAAAGTAAAAAATCATTAACAGAGAAGACATCAGGTTACTTTACCAGAACATCTCCTAACTTTAATTCTCATATAATTATTATTCTCATAGAATTATTATAATCATTATTCAAATTAGCCATGTGCTGCGCGTTCCCTGCTGATTGGCCAGGTAAGCCTCGCTTTTTTTTATGATAAGCCACGGCCCTCAATTTGATCGGGCACACAAAACAGCTCACAGTGACCCGTCCTGTTTTGTCGATTGTGTTTTTTATGCGTGGCTTAGGTCCTATGTGTCCTGTTCTGTTCAACCTATCAATCAATTTATGTCAGAGTGTAGAGAAAAAAATAGGACAATTTCACTTGACCATTTCTTTGTAGCTATTTAATAATAGGCTATCAAAACGGACGGCGACATGCTTTCCATGATGCTTTGTCTGGATGTGTGTGTGTGTGTGTGTGTGTGTGTGTGTGTGTGTGTTGTGTGGTGTGTGTGTGTGTGTGTGTGCGCTGTGTGTGTGTGGTGTGTGTGTGTGTGGTGTGTGTGTGTGTGTGTGTGTGTGTGTTGTGTGTGTGTGTGTGGTGTGGTGTGTATGTGTGTGCATGTAACTATTCCGATCCCGTAGATCGTAGTAAGAAATCAAATTAAACAAATAAAAGTTCATTGGATCAATTGAAGAAAGAGCATGAGCTCTTGTGGACGGAGAGAGAAAGCGGCACAAACAAAAACAATGTGCGCGCATTAACCAGTTATTATGTCCCTTGGCTTTAGTTAAAACAACGTCACACAAATAGGCCTACTCTGTTTTCCAATACACAATCCAATACCCCCGCGCACCACTACTTCCAACGTCCCTGCAGCACATAGCCAAGAACAAGACAATAGATGGGTAGGTACAATAAACATCAAGACATACGAAAAAGAACAGATGAAGCAGATATCCTTGTTTCCTTCGCGGTTTGCCTACAGAGCAGCCCACCTGCATTTAGTATATCCGTGAATTGTTACAATTTCTCAGAATCAAAGGCGAAAGTAGAAATGGGTGGCCAAAAGTTATCGTATTGTTAGTTATCATCACAGACAATTTTAAGTAGAAACGGGTGGCCAAAAGCTGTCACATTGTTAGTTATCGCAGACAATTTCAATATAACACTATAACAATCAATGTTCTGTACGGAGCTCCTTCAGGGACGTTAGGGAGAACGCCTGCCGGACAGAACCTTAGTTTGGAAGCTCGTGCTTAGTGACACGACAAATACTTCCAATTGAGATACATGAACTTGAAAATTGTGCTTCTGGACACGAAAATTTTGAAAATACGTGTCGCTGATCACGAAAAATAGATTAAATAACGTGACAATGTCACGAATTTTCGTGAGACCGGGTTGGAACTTCTAATGTGTGAGTAAGAGGTTTCTTTTTGTGATGGAGTAGTATCGATGATTGAATTTGTTTCGCTCAATTAGTAGTGAAAACTATTAGCAGATCCTTGCGAACCTGTTGTGGGTACAGCTGGGTACAGCTAGTTACAGTATGTGCTTGTTATGTTATGCTATGCTAGTACTGTATCGCAGCTTCTACCATGATAATACATTGCAGAATAACTGAGTATGGGTGTAAAAAATTGCGTAGTCTCAGGTGATCAGTGTAGTCCCCTACTCCCTCCGCACAACCTATCAAGACTGTGTTAGTTTACCTGCTGTTTATTGGGCGCTCCAGTGTTTCGGCTCGGATGTCCCTCAGTGACAGCATTGCGACCTCCAACACGTCTCGCTCTAATGACACCATTTGGCACGTCGGATTGGACGTGATACATCTGTTATCTTTGATGAGATGTCCCAGGTTCATTTCATTACAGCAGACACTCTCCATGTCAGTGGACATAGGGACACAAACCCCACATAAGCACCACCGATTGTTTCCTGTGCGCTCGGATACGTCTCTCTCGCCTTCATCTATTTCTCCTCCATAGTCAGGCTCTGTTGGGGGCAGTAAAACTCCCACTGCTCTTACTGGCTCAAAAGCATAGGCAATTGGATGCCTGGCCTCATTGGTGGGTCTATCCCATTCGTCCATATCGATTTTGTTGAGGCAGTAAGCTACCTGTGAGGCTATGAGCCGCTATGTAGAATATTACCAACCATTCTCGTGACGTCATCGTATTCTGAAAACAGAGATGGCTGAAAACGTTAAAATTAATGCAACTTGTTTTTGCTTTATTCTGAATAACGGGTCATATTTCCAAATTTATTTGTATTCATGGTATATTTAAATATTTAACTAGTGCTATAGACATGTTTTATTTTTTTGCTTAATTTCCACTTTAAAATCTGTGTCTGATCAGCGGAAAAGAAGGATTTCTACTGGTTTAGTTTCAGATGTGTTTATAATAACCTGGTTTAGTTTCAGATGTGTTTATGATGTCCTGTTATCATTTCAGATGTGTTTCTGATGTCCTGGTATAGCTTGAGATTTGTTTCTAATGTAGTTTCAGATGTGAGTGTTTTTGATTTCTTAATATAATTTGAAATGTGTTTCTGATATCGTTTGAGATGTGACTGTTTTTGATTTACTGATATATTTGCAGTATACCTGGTTTTGTGTGCAATGGCAGTCTTTTCTTGGGAGCCGTGATTGTCTGTAGCTGCCTTTCTTAAACCACACGTGCATGTTTAGCAGCACAAGTGTCAGAGCTGATCCCACTGAGTCTGTGCTTCTTCAATGGCTTTCTCTGCTTTTTGCACGGTAGTCAGGAATTCTTCTACCGGTCACTACTCTTCTATTGGGGTTAGATAGCAGTCCAGTTTATTTTTCACCTGCACAAACTTTATGTTGATTCTTTCCAAAATCTTTGTTAGGTGCATTGAAGCAGCCTTGGCTCTGTGCGCAGTTTTGGGGTTAGAATCAGCTATTTGTAGGTGAATCTCCCTGTTGGTGAGTGTTTTGTAATTCTCTCTCTCACTCTCTTGCACTCTCTCTCTATGTCTCTCTCTCTCTCTCTCTCGCTCTCTCTCTCTCTCTCTCTCTCTCTCTCTCTCTCTCTCTCTTCTCTCTCTCTCTCTCTCTCTCTCTCTCTCTCTCTCTCTCTCTCTCTCTCTCTCTCTCTCTCTCTCTCTCTCTCTCTCTCTCTCTCTCTCTCTCTCTCTCTCTCTCTCTCTCTCTCTCTCTCTCTCTCTCTCTCTCTCTCTGTTGCTCTCTCTTCACTCTGTTGCGCTCTCTCTCTCTCTTAGTTGCTCTCTCTTCACTCTCTGTCTCTCTCTCCCTCGCACTTCCTTCAGTCTTTGTTTATCTCTCTCTTATTCATTGGTGGGGAGGGCGGGGGCTGAGTGACATGGACAGCTCTGCTCTCCTTTTGGTATTTAATGACTCAGAATCTCCTCTCTTCAACAGTGAGGCTAGGTCTTCTTAGTTGTTATGGTTTGAGTTGATCGATGCTTAGCTCCGGCCAATAACCCATATTGCAATCCTTAGATTAGATTAGATTAGATTCTCGCTAGTTAACCTGCTGCTATTGAAGCCCCATTGCTAGCCATTGTCATATACGGTAGTTAATGTGCTTGCGCATATACTAGGGGTTATACGGGAGGTTAGGGGAAGACACGTGAGCGAGACAGACGACAGTAAAGATGAAAATTGCCCGGCTCGTAATTCCACATGCAATACATGTAACAAAGTTGGACATTGGAGTAGAGTGTGTAGGCGCAGGCAGGCAGTGAGTGAGGTTACAGAGCAAACGGAGCAGCAGTCACACTTTCTTGGGGCTGTGAGTAAAGCAGACGGGTCGCCAGAGCAATGGGCCGTCGAGTTACTGGTGGGCTCTACACCAGTTGACTTCAAAATCGACACAGGGGCCGATGTTAACGTCATCTGCGAGGAGACCTACCACTCACTCATGCCCAAAAGAGCACCGCAGCCTGCAGAGATGCCACTGGACAGCCCAGGGGGCGAGCTGCAGTGCATAGGACAGTTCCAGAGCACTGTGACCTACAAAGGAAAGACTCACCCACTCACAGCATATGTCATCCGCAGACGTATGGTAAACAACCTACTCAGCAGGCCGCTGTCTGTGAAAATGGATCTAGTGAGGAGAGTGGATGAAACGGTGTGCAACAGAGGACATCCACAGGCATATGGCACGCATGGGACTTTAAAGACTGAACCAGTGAGAATACTGCTGAAAGACAATGCTCAGCCATATGCTGTATACACAGCACGACGCGTGCCTCTCCCTATGCTGCAAAAGGTAAAGGAGGAGCTCAAGAGGATGGAGGGAAATGGCATCATCGAGAGGGTGACACAGCCCACGGACTGGTGTGCACCCATGGTGCCAGTCTTGAAGAGCACAGGTAAAGCCCGCATATGTGTTGATCTCAAGAGGCTGAATGAGGCAGTGAAAAGAGAACAGTATATCCTGCCTACTACTGATGAGATTACAGCAAAGCTGAGTGGGTTCTTCCAGATACCGCTGCACCCAGACAGCTGTAAGCTCACTACCTTTATTACACCATTTGGCAGATTCAACTTCAAGCGGCTACCCTTTGGAATCACGAGCGCACCAGAAATCTTCCAGAGGAAGATGATGGAGACCCTGCAGGGGCTGGAGGGTGTTGAGGTCTTCATGGACGACATTCTGGTCTATGGGACCACACAAGAGCAGCACGACGGTCGCCTGGAGAAGGTAATGCAGCGCATTGTGACAGCTGGTCTGAAGCTCAACCGTGAGAAGTGCTCCATCAGGCAGAGTCAGCTGCGGTTCCTTGGACATCTCATTGACCGGTCCGGGATCCGGCCTGACCCAGACAAAGTGAAAGCTATAAGGCAGCTGTCACCACCAGCAGACCTGCAAGAATTGAGAAGGATACTCGGAATGGTAAATTATCTTGGAAGATACATCCCCAGACTCTCTACCGTAGGACAGCCGCTGTACGAACTCTTGAGGGACAAGAATTCATGGACATGGAGCCACGCACAACAAACTGCTTTTGAACACATCAAGGAGCTGTTGTCAACTGCACCAGTACTTGTTTTCTATGACTTGAACAAGCCCACGGCTGTGTCAGCAGATGCAAGTAGTTATGGATTGGGGGGTGTGCTCCTTCAGCTCCACGGGGAGCAGTGGAAACCTGTGGCATATTGCTCCAGACGGCTCACTGAGGCAGAAACACGCTACGCCCAGATAGAGAAGGAATGCCTGGCCGGTGTGTGGGCATGCGAGAAGTTTGACAGATACCTCAATGGACTGGAGCAGTTCAAGCTCATCACTGATCACAAACCGCTAGTGCCTCTCATTAACAGCCACAGTCTAGACAATGTACCTTTAAGATGTCAGCGTCTTCTCATGAGGCTCATGAGATTCAATCCAGTGGCAGAATATGCGCCAGGGAAAACTCTGGTCATCGCGGACACCCTGTCACGCAGTCCACTGGCCAGCACGTGTGCAGAGACAGACACACACTCTGACGTGGCATGCTACGTGGATAGTGTAGTAGAGGGGATCCCTGCATCATCAAGCAAGATGGATGAAATCAGAACGGCGACAGCAGCCGATGCCGAACTGCTGTCGGTTGTGAAACTCATAAAGAAAGGATGGCCTGAACACTTAAGCAATGTGCCCATGGACGCGAGAGAGTACGTCCAAGTGAAGTCAGAGCTATCTGAACACAATGGCCTGGTCCTCAGAGGAAGCAGGATTGTCGTGCCAAAGTCAATGAGAGGTGAGATCCTTCAGAAGATTCACGAAGGGCACCAGGGCCTAGTCAAATGTAGGGAGAGAGCGTGCTCATCTGTGTGGTGGCCCAGACTCTCTACGGAGATAAGCATGCTTGTGACGTCATGTCAGGTGTGCTGTGAACTGAAAAGAACACATCAAAAGGAACCTCCCATCTCCACACCGCTTCCAGAGCGACCCTGGAAGAGAATGCAATGGACCTTTGTGAGCACAACCACCACAACTACCTGGTAATTCTCAGATTATTACTCCAGGTTCCTAGAGATACTGCACTTACCCTCGACAACGAGTGCACAGGTAATTCAAAGAATGAAAGCGGTCTTCGCCAGGTTTGGCATTCCAGATGAGGTGGTGAGTGATAATGGACCCCAGTTTTCAAGTGCAGAGTTCAAGGAGTGCGCGAGGCAGCTCGACTTCAAGCATGCACATCCAGCCCTCACCATCCACAGGGCAATGGGCACGCAGAGAGAGCGGTACAGACGGCAAAGAAAATTCTCAAGCAAGAAGATCCTGTAATGGCTCTGATGAGCTATAGGTCCACTCCGTGCTCCACCACAGGCTTCAGTCCAGCCGAGCTGTTGATGGGGAGGAAAATCAGAACCACACTCCCCACTCTGGAGAAAAATCTCCTACCCAAATGGCCTAGCAGGACAGCTGTGAAGGAGAGGGACGGAAGGGAAAAGGCTAAACAGGCTCACTACTTCAACCGCCGTCATGGAGCCAGGCCCTTACCTGCCCTGCAACCAGGAGATGTTGTATTCTCCAAGTTGGACCATGAAAAGTCATGGTCTTTGCCAGCGGTGATCTCAAGCGAGAGCACCACCCCGAGATCCTTCGTCATCAGGACGCAGCATGGAGCGGAGCTGCGGCGGAACCGCCGTCACCTCCAACCAGGGCCAGTTCCCCAGCCCATCCCAGCAGCGCCAGGGACGTCACAGGGACAGACACACACTCTGACGGTGCCACCATGTCAGAGACCGTTCCTGTGAGTCAGAGTGTGGCTACACCCACAACCCCTCTGCCCGGTCAGACTGTGACCAGATCGGGACGGGTGTGCAAGCAAATCGACAGGCTTGACCTGTAAATAAGTGCAGATCATATGCCCTTTTGAAAAAAAAAGAGAAGAAAAGTTGTATTGACATTAATGTGATACTGTTGATTTGTGAAAAAAAAAAGAAAGAAAGTTGTACAGTTGTACATGTTTATCTGTTGATTAGGTTTATCTGTTGGTTGAGGGGAAAGAGACCTGTGTATGTTGAAATGTCTCCATTTAAGTTATGTTGAAATGTCTCCATTTAAGTTAATTTAAGTTAATATTGGTTTATGCTATGACCTGTTTGAATAGGCATTTTCAGTTAAACTGTTCCTGTGATGTTATTGACATAACACTTTAAAAAGGGGGAGATGTCATATACGGTAGTTAATGTGCTTGCGCATATACTAGGGGTTATACGGGAGGTTAGGGGAAGACACGTGAGCGAGACAGACGGCAGTTAATAAACCGGGAGTTGAGCATCCGAACAAGTGTCTATCGCATTACTTTACAGCCATGTTATGTTTATTAGCTGCCAAGTAAATCATGTTGCTAGCTAGTCACTGCTAGGGTGGCCAGACCTCCCCGTTTTCAGTGACCTGTCCCTGGCTACTGCTTTCCCCGGAAATGTCCCCGGTTTTCACTGTGACTAAAAGATACAAAATTGGAATAAAGGAAAAATATTAAAAACGAAAATGTTGAAAATGACACGTATCATTGCGCCCCTAATCGCACAGGCTAAAGCCAGCTAGAACCAGTGGCATTCAGCCGAGAGCTCAGAGCAGAATGCCCATCTAAAATTCCCTTATTTCTGGTATTTTTACTGGTGGAATAGCTGCGCGGTATAATATTTTCCCTTCCCGAGAGGCAGCTACGGGTTAGAAATGCACGATATAAACAATATACAATATGAACGATAAAAAATAGCCTACGCTAGTGATTTTAATTATATCGCGCTATCACGATAATGCATGTTGACGCAAAGTATTTCTTTTAATTTTTGGTTTGGTACGGTTCCATTTCACATTGCAATTTTCGCAACAGTTCCAGAATTTTTCAACAAACCTACATGTGTGCAAAGAACGTTAATCATTGGACAAAAAGGTCTGGTAAAGCGTTACCTTAAGGAAAAATGAAAGGGGGAGAAAGCGCCGGTGAAAGTTAACAATCATGGATATCCAGCGTGATATACAGATCTGCGGACCGGTCCAACTCCTTCTCCCTCATCCATAGCCTGTATACTCGGAATGTGTTAAATGCATCAGCATTTTTATCTATATTTTCCAGCATACTTTTTATTGGCTTTGGTCGGACCGTCGGGGGAAATTGAGTCGTGGCTCAACATGGAGCAAAGAGGAGATGAAATGTCTTTTGGATATCGGACCCAAATATCCAATCGACGTTCCGTCTCCCCTTTGCTCCATGTTGAGCCAAGACTCATTTTCACAGACGGTCCGACAACGTTCTGCTAATCTTGAAGTTACTGCTAATCAAACAATATAGGCCTACCTAATTCTAATAATGCGCGCGGCTGAGTGGGTGCCTGTTACGTCCAAAGAGGCGTATGATTTTTAGAACTTCATCGGACCGAGGTGTGTTCGCTTTCACATCTCAAGCGAACCACACCAGGGTTTATTTTAAACCGAACCGAGACCACCTCTCCGGCTGGGTCTCGGACTGGCTGTTTGGTCCGTTCCCGAGTTTGATGGTTTGTATTCGCAACAGCCCAGAATGTCCGCAGTCCGCACCAAGGGACCAAAATCGTTTAGTGCGCACTAAACACAGGAATCAATTCAAAAAGACAAAATCTGTATTAAACAGACAAGAAATGGCTTGGCTGTTCCGCTCTCACACTATGGAACACAACCTCCGTTTGATCGATAAAAAATATCACGTGATCGACAAAATTCATCAATTAATCATGCCCATCCCTAGTTGTCAGTAGTGTCTGTTCCTTATCTAAAAAGAGACCCGTTTTTCCTGTTCTCTGAATCTTGGGTGGCATTTAAGGACTTAAACTAAGTGTAGTGCCTTTTAGAATGGTTTGCACTAAAGGAAAGAAACCAAATAGCCTACTTGACGCTTTTTCTTTGTTAAAATCTCTGCAGATGGTGCTTGAATTTTATTTATCTGCAACATTATGTTGAATGATTACAGTGTTGCACAATAAATGTTCTCCAAACGACATACTATATATCTCTTTTTTTAGAATACATTTAGCAGTTTGGCTTTCCTTAGGGTCAATGTAACCTGTTCTGAAATGGTTATTTTATGATTTTTATATCGTGATATATATCGTTATCTTAATAGGCTGCAATGCATATCGCAATATGGATTTTAGGCCATGTCGCCTAAAATATGGAATATGGAATTCATGCATCCATTCAACCAGTTGGTGTTTCACACTCACTTTTACATGTACCGGTATATGACGTTGTCGAAAGATAAATCAGTGCATGGCACGAGACACTTCCCAACCTCCTCATTACTGTGCTGCCCACGCATATTACATTGGGTTAGATGTAACGGGGGTTGACACTAAGGTTTCAAAAGCACTTGCCCAAAGGGCGAGTCATGTTTGACTTGCCCGGATCATGTTACTTTCACTTGCCCAAATTAAAACCAAAAAACGACAAACAATTATGAGTATAATTTAACAGAAATTAACAATCGAGTCATGAAACACAGATGAAAATAGTTTATTTTTTTACTTGCATGTGAGGGTTAACCCTATGAACAACATACAGAACCGTCAAAAACGTCAACATAATGTACAAGGTGTACTTAATCCTCCTCTTCCTCCTCCTCCTCTGACGACACCAGTTCTTGAACCCCTACTTGACTTGTAGGTCGTCTTTTCCTTTTGGATGAGACCCACCAACGCTACACTGCACCATCAGCATCAAATGCGTCCTCAGGTGAACCCATGATGCTGAGAAACATCAGCATCTGGAGCTGGGTGTTGGTCAGCCTGGATCTCTGATCCGATTTGATCCGCTTCATAGAGGAAAATCCTCTCTCACACCCTGCAGTGCTCACTGGAAGGACAAGGTACGCCTCCATCAGATGGGCCAAGGCCTTGAACCTGGCCTCCTTTTCCTCTAAAAAATTTTTTTTTTAATGATTTCAAAACAGGAAGGGTCACTACATCTGACAGTGGCATTACTTGTTATAATTAAGAATTTTCAACATAACACACTGCAGAATGCCCAAAAAGATCTCACTGGTGGAACTGTGAGTCCGACTCTTTGCATACGACTTGTAGAGTGCAAAGTTTGCTTCTGCCTCCTCACAGCTGGTCCCAGCCCACTGGAGGAGTTTGTGGTAATGCTGTGTCACCTTTTTGAACTGGTCCTTCCCGAAGGCCGCAAGGTCCAGTCTGGATGTAGGCCAACGGGAAGGATCCAGCACCGCAAACTGGGAGACCACACTGTCCTCCTGCAGGTCCTTCAGCCTCTCCTCAAGGTGTGTGATTATGGAGTCTGTTAAGAGTAGAGCACTGTTTTTTATTATTATTATTTTTAATATTTAATGAAAGTGGTTTTATAAGTGCACATAAAACACTGGTTGATTTATTTACCGTAATATTTGATTGACGTTATATTAGCCATCAAATTTTCAAGTGAAACATTACCTATGACATCCTTTCTCATTACGAGAACAGTTGTGGTCCCCACTTTGTGGAGTTTCACTCCCTTGTAGGTCCCTGTCCGCTCCACATCCTGGGCCACCTTTGCCCTCTCCGGGCCCATGGTGGATTTGAGCCCCACCAGTTAAAGAAAGCATCTGAAAGATAAAAGAGATTGTAATTTTATAAATTCAGGATTGCAGTGCTAAATAAATACATTTTGGCTTGGCATTAATCTGTAAGAAGCATTGATTTAAACATAAATACCTCTCTTGGCTGTCCAGGGCTTGACAGACAGTCAAGTCATCTATCTGAAAGGCCTGACTCAACACAGAGAGGTGCTCCAAGACATCACACATAAAAGGCATGAAGAGAACACTTTCATGATCAAGGAGGAGGGACAGAACCTTCTTTGCCCACCCAGCCACTGAAGGAGATGGTGTTGGGGAGCGGTCAGGAATGGCCATGTCCTCAAAGTGAGCCACCAAGACTCGGTGGCTGTTATACACGATCTGAAACAATAGTTAAGTCAAAGATGTTAATATTCGTTTGTAAGTTAAACAGCCAGGTAAATGCCAAATGCAACTTGTCATGCTTATGTCAACTTGACATAAGCATATGATTAAATAATGGTTTGTTTCATACCTTTATGGCATGATAGATGTATGGCAGCCATCTAGCACTACAGAGTGTAGTGGGCCTCAGGACCTTCTCCTCCAGTGCCTCAGCAATTTCACGAAGCTCCCTTATGGCTTTAGGGGAGAAGTGGTATTGGTCATACAGATGAACCAACACCTCCTGTAAATTGGCCATCTTGGGGTGTTCCTTAACCGCCCCCACCACACCCAGCTCAAGTCTGTGTGGGCTGTGCAATGAATGGATACCAAATGCTCCACTTCTTGTTTGAGTCGGGCTGCTACTCCCGATTTGGAGCCCAGGTTAACTGCAGCGCCATCACTGCCAAACCCTACCAGCCTGGCCTTCCAGTCCCTCACCCTTGCCTCCTCCAAGCCTACAATAGAAGCACATTATTTCTGGACATTAAAAACGGTATATGTGACTTTTTAACTTATTTTGGCACAAAGAAAGCCTTTACATAAGTTGCTTTACAAATAATATAAAATACTTCACTGCTACACAAATGTACTCAATAGGATTCAACAGCCTCCAAGACACCCGCTGCATGAGCATATCGAACTTCATGGATCCCCATGTAAATATTCTTGGGTCCCCCTGCAGCCAAGAGCCTTATAAATATCACTTCATTCTCCATCTTGGCAGTATCTATGGCTCCATCAATCATGATGGAGAGATAGGTTGCTTTGTTGATGGTCTCCATTTGCTTCTCCCGCTCCATCTCATAAATTCCTCCAAGGAATCTAATTAAATAAGAATACATGGACTGTTTTATCCAAAGTTGTGACTTTTACGTTATGTATTTATGTTCTAAATGTTTTGATTGATGCTATTAAGCAGAATTAATTATGAATTTTTAAATAACCACTATAAATACAATTTATTTAGATGGTATATGTATAAGTAATGATGAATTGCTATCAGATATTTAGTCTATCAATATATATTTTTAGAACAAATAAATTACCTCTTGCACGCATCATTGCTATTATAGCAATCCGACACCTTGCCGCCTGTTCTGGCAATCAGGGCACGGAGGTGGGGGAATTCGGTGAACGCCTGCTCTCTTTTTGCCATATAATATGCAATGGGCATATTATTCACCATCTTCTCCCAGAGTTTCTCCTCCATTCGGAGAACACCTCTCATGACCGGAGGCATCGGTGCGTTACCTCCAAGTGATGCCCGTTGATGCGCGCTCTCACATAGGCGATGACGCTTACTCTGGCCGTGTGCTTTCAAAATAGGATGTCTAAATGACTGGCATCCATTAAACAATGATGATGTTCTGTAGATACAATTCAATTCCAGTAAATGTTTAATACTTTGGCTATGTTTACCAGTAGGGCTAGTTGTAAAATAGAAGTCTTACCTGTCGGCGATGGCAGGGAATGCACACTTTGGATAGGAGAACATAATTTTCGGAATTGTGCTGCACCCATCGAAATTCCACGTTCCAGTCGTCAACAAATTTACGTTCACGATTTTATTCATATATTTTCGGATTGCTTGGTAGGCCTACTGCTGAAGCATGAACAGGCCTCTTTTTGCCAGGCACCTGACCTGGTTTTGGGGGTCACATCGTGTCATCACGTGATTTCGGTCCACCGTTGCAGCCTATATCGCCCAGTTATATGACCGGCATGCTTTTATCTGGATTAGGCCTAGGCCTATATGCAATTGTACGTAACTAAATATTCAAGGTAATAGCAAAGATATGTATTTTTAAAACTTTCACGTTTCTTGTAGGCCTAACTGAAGAACAATCACATTTATAGCGGGATCAGGCATGATATAAAGCCTACGTGATTAAGGGAGGGATTATAGTAGCCTATTCCATATTTATTTAGGACTGATTAGAGCTCATTGACTTCCCTTTATCTGCAGCTTATATTTTGATGACTCTGAAATCACTTTCTGGCAAGTATGAACGGCACCAAGACGGCAATTACAGACACAGACCTTTTCTTCGCTTTATTATCTTATTTGTTGGACAACCATGAACCCGACCAGGTGCCTGACAAAATAAGGAATAACGATAGGATTACTACACACTACAGGACTGATTAGTTTAGCTCTGGTTTCAGCACCGACCAACAGGTAACCAGCGTAACTGCGCTCACACACCCGCAGGCTGTTGGAGAGGAGGAAGAGCGAAAGTGAGAGAGAGGGCGCTGCTGCTGGCTGCCGTACGAGCGATCAATTGCAAATATAACAATTTTGTGTGATTTGTCGGAAAAAAAGGTTGTTTTGCCGTTTTAAAAAACACTTCAATAAATAGCCTTTTTATTAACAAACCCTCAAAAATCCACTTGCCCGTTCGGGCAACCAGAAAAAATCTCAACTTGCCCAAACATTTTTTTTACTTGCCCCGGGCAAGCGGGCAACCGTTACCGTCGTAAGGTAAGGTATTTTGGTGTAATATATTTTCAGGTGTAAGGTATTTTGGCGTTCATTTATAATTTTTAGCTTATAATTTATTTATTTCAAATTAGGCACCATTCACAATAAGACATTAATATTGTACAACAAGAGGAGATATATCATGCCAGGTTATAGCTGTTCGCTATTTTTCCACCCAAATTAAGGGAAAACTGATAAACCAACTTACAACCATATATTTTTTAAAACCATATACCCTCAAGTTATCATTCATGAACTGTGGCATTTTCCATTTAAAAGTCTGGCTGATCCCTGTTTATTACAGCTGATTGTATGCATGTTCTTAATCTCAGCTACTTTGATCAGAGAAAAAAGCTAATTGTTTATCAATTCCTTTGCAATTTAGGAGAAATAGGGTGAGAGAAACTGTTTATGAAGGTAAGGGCAATGTCCCGTTTTAGAATCAGCTCTTGTAAGGTGAACTCGCTTCTGTTGTTGAGTTTTCTGTAAGTCTCTCTCTCGCTCTCTTGCACTCTCTCTCCACTCTCGTCCAACCGGTCCTCACGAAAAATCGTGACACTGTCACCGTTATTAATCATTTTTCGTGATCAGGGACACGTATTTTCCAAAATTTTCCGGTGTCAGAAGCACAATTTTCAAGCTCAGTAATCTCTCAATTGAAGATTATGTCGTCAACTAAGCACGATTCAAACTAAGTTCTGTCGTCAGGCCGTTCTTCCCTAAACGGTCTGAAGGGACGCTCCTAAGAACATTGATAAATACTTGTTATACTGACAATTGTCCTGAAATACTAACATGATGTGGAAACAGCCTTTTTG
>OLKM01002801.1:38611-54406 GCA_900291075.1 Melanogrammus aeglefinus | reverse complement strand
CGCACGTTTTAAAAGCCTCTGATGTCCTCGCAGCAGAATTCCACACACGTTTCATAGTGACTTCGCTTTTTCACTGAGCTGGCACTTGGCTTTTGTAAAAAAAGGATGCAATAAGAGTTGTCGGCTAGCACTAACGTGCCGATAGCTATGGTGCAGCCTTTGTCAAGATACGCTGGCTAAATGCGATGATCCGTCTTCTTTGCTGTCCGTAGGTTCAAGATGCAGTTACAGTTTCTGGCCAACTGTACATTGACCTAAAGGTTTTCTCCTTGTAAGCATTGAGGCTCGAAGTGCTCCCATAAAGGAATTTTCCCTGCCGAATTGGAATTTCAACAAGCTCACCACTGCTAGCTGGCTTCTTGAGTTTGTCCATCTTATCGACTGAATGGAACGGACGTGACTTGACACACAGCTTTTTTTAAATTAGGCCTACGGACGTGCTGCGTGCTCTCCAAAAAAAAAGAGAAATAAAAAGCTTGTGCGTGTGAATGTTTTTCTTGACATGAATTCTGAACATTAATAATTAAAAAATCATGAATAACATAAACAACATTTACTAGTTGTCAAGCCCGAGCCCGACCCGTCAGCCCGTGACATATTAATTGAATTAAGGCCCTTACCCGGCCCGAATTTGCATATTGCATGTCGGGCGGCCCGTGGGTCCCGACGGCTTGCAGGCCCTACCGTGGGCTCAAACAATACCGATGGTGTCGGAAAAACTTGTTGCTGAACATGTAAGAGCAGCTACCATAACCATAGTGCCACCCGGGATAACGATGCGGCTGCGCCACGGACTTTGACCCTCCCTGGCCTTATGGGGTGAGTTTCTGCAAAATGACCTAACATTGACAAAATCATAAAAGCATTTTTTTTTTCTGATTTTGTCAATGTTAGTTTGCAGACGATAATTACAACCTTCTGGCATTCCCGAAATGTAATAAAAGGCATGATTAATGTGCTTGTTTTTCCATATTGACATGTAAGATTACTTACTTTCAAATTGTACAACATGCTTGTAGAAATTCAATTTTTTGTCGGAACACTATTTATGTTTGGTGAGCATCAAAAATATTTTAAGGAATATTAAGGGATCATTGAAATAGTCAATACATTTGTGGTATTCATATATTTAGGGGTTACCTATATTAAAGTTAAAACGGATTAACCACTTACACATCCGCCGGTTGCCCAGATTGCTGTTGACTGCCAGAGCGGTAGGTACCATCACGGATGTGTGAACAGGCCCTCGCTGCGCATTATGAGGAGATCTCTGCTGCCTTTGGATGCACATAAGTTTGGTTGTTTTTCGGCTGTATTCTTCTTTTTTTTTTTTACTTTTCCACGTGATGAGAGATTGAAATTCTAATATAAACAGTATTTATTATATTTACTCCATTATTTATTTTTTATTGCTAAGACAAACTGTTCAAAAAATGTTGCTTATTGGATTCTGTTCAGTATATTAGATTAAATGCGTTTCTTGTGACACAGTAATCTGACTGATTCAAGATGAGTTGGATCCTGGACGCAGTGAGTTTCAAATCCATGTGACACTTTTCCCCTAAGGTTTCAAGTTAACCAGGGGTGCACATCGCTGGGGCAAGTGAAAGAACCACAGCCCTGCCCTGAAAAGCACCCCCCCTGTATTTTCTTTTGGGTTGATCCCAGCATAAAATGCTTTTCACAGTCTCGAGATGGGAGAACTTAGTGTGTATTAACCAGAGTGACGTTTCAATCCATGGTGGACCTTTTCCTAGGTTGAAGTTAACCAGGGGGTGCACATCGTGGCAAGAACAAACAAAACAGCCCTGCCCTGAAAAGCACCCCCCCCCTGTATTTCTTTTTGGTTGATCCCAGCATCAATGCCTTTTTCACAGTCTAGACGATGGCGACTAGTGTGTATAACCAGAGTGAGTTTTCATCCGATGTGACCTTTCCTAGTTCAAGTTAACCAGGGGTGCACTATCATTGCGCAAGTAGCAACAAAACAGCCCTGCCCTGAAAAAGCCACCCCCCCTGTATTTCTTTTTGGTTGATCCCCAGCATCAAATGCTTTTCAAGTCTATAGATTGGGACTAGTGTGTATAACCAGAGTGACGTTTTCATCCATGGGACCTTTCTTTAGTTCAAGTAACCGGGATGCACTCGCGTGGCCAAGTAGAAAAAAGCCCACAGCCCTGCCCTGCCTCTTTTATCCCAGACATTCAGGTACTGTATTAAACAGCGATAGGCTACAGATGTGGAATATTATATATTTCATTTTATTAACGCAGCATGAAAAGATATTTCATATTCTTAAAAACGAAGACAGAGAGGAGCATATCCGTTAATATGAAGAAACACATGACAATTCAGTGCACTTCAATTCCTTCACCTTTACCTTTCATTGCAGGGCCACATTCTAGATCAGTGGAATTTTTTTTTGTTTATTGTTGTTGACCTAAATGAACCTGAATTGCAGGAAAAGCTACATTTAATATTTAGCCAAGCCAGCTCTATGATAAACAGCTCCTTTGTTATTGCATCTGAAACACATGCAATATTTGATATTAATTTAATATATTTCTATACTGAAACGTATGAGCATTAGAGCTCAATAACTCATGTGACCTATTGCTCAAAATCAACCACAGAACAGAAGATCTAAGCCTCCTCTATGACTCTCACCTGTTTTTATTGCATTTGAACACATGTAATATTTTATATTAATTTTTATATATTTTATACTGTAAATTATGAGAATTAGAGCTTTCAATAACTCCCAGGTTCATGTGACCTATTGCTCAAACATCACACAGAACAGAAGATCTAAAGCCTCCTCTATGACTCTCACCTGTTTTTAATTGCACTTGAACACATTAATTTATATATATTTTTATATAATATTTATACTGAGCATTAGAGCTCAATAACTGCCCGGCGAAACCATATGCCATTCCCTTCTGATCTCCTTCAACAAATCATTAAATCACGAGGCAGCATTTCGCCCTATGTTGTTTGCGATATTGAGAGCGAATTTGCTTCACTTTTACCACACAGCGGAGCGGCTCAAGCGCGCTCCCGCGGAGGGGGGTGCTTTTCCACGGCAAGGGTGGCATACTACGGCCCACAACACCGGCGTTGCGCGCAACCAGGGAGGAACACGAGCGCCAGCGACCTGGAGACGACGGCCGAACCAGCGCGCAACTTAGAGGCTCATGGAGACCCTAGTCGTATTTATTCCTGTTATATTTAATTATAATGTCACGCATTAAATGCCGAGTGCGGCACCTCCTCCCCGACTGTGTGATTTACTCCGGGAACCTGACCCACGGTGGAAGCCGTTGATCCCACAACATATGATAAAAAAACATCATTGGGCCACCTGCATACATTGTTGCAGTTCAGGAGGTAAGCAAAACTGAAGTGGTTGCATTCGTGTATTGCCTCTGTCTCCTGTTGTTCGCTGCAGATGCTTGTGACACCAGCCTATCATGATAATGTGCAGACACAGATGCAGCACAGTGAACTTGGAATCTGTTCAGTTTGCTACTCAGACACTATATCTCCAAATGCTCTGATGAGGTAGGCCTACATGAAATATTCTCCCTCGTTTGAAGGGACAGAAGCACGCTGTTAATTAAGGCCCAACGATAATCAGTCTCAACCTGGGTTATTCGTTCTTTTTTGTATCTTTTAGGAACAACTTTCCATCCTGGAATTCCATTAACAATAGGAAATGGATGGAATGGATTGGCCTGTTGCGTTAATAGTTCTTAGATTGTGCGCGGCCAAAGGAGGCTTACCTTGCCATGCCTTGGCAAAACTAGAGGCATAATATAATTACTCTTTTGTTTTGAGTCAGGGATTTTTCTGCACCACACCACCTGTACATCAAGTAGAGGCGTTGGGTGTTTGTAAATGCTTCAGCAATAAAAATTGATTCCAGTATCCAGTTATGTAAATGTACAGAAAACGGGATCAATTCTGCAGGTGCTGAAAAAAGCCCTTTGAGACACGCATGACTTGCGCTGCTCTCTTTAATGACCTTGTTGTAAGCATGAGTTCAAGCATTACATCATCATAGAGGCCTTGCACTCTTTTAAACCTCAGATGAAAATTTCCTTTAAGACCATCCTTGGGTGAGGCTTCTGGTGACGATTACCAGCATGATCTCTTCCACAGTGCTGTTTTTTAACATGCCTGTAATAATAATGCTGTGACACCAATTGCTTACAGCTTTAGCGAATTCTTTCCTGCCCCCTTTCGTAGGTTATTTGGCTGAGGCCTAGATTTTCTTGGTTTTTACGGTGTCTGGGACTCAAGAAAACCGCATAAACTTTAAAATGTGTCTCTTATCTGTTGATTTTGCCTTTTTTTTAAAAAAAAACTGTAGACAGCCTTGCATCCCTCAAATATGTACAGTGTGCTGAGGCACGGAAAAAGGGATTTTATTTTACGGCTGTACCTTGTCTTCCACATAACTGATACTTGAAAGCAAGTGTACACCATGCATTTTCTTTAAAAATTCATCATACAGTACATCAGGTCCATGTGGGACGGAGACTTTTCTTCCCAATGTTTTGGTTTTAATTTTGTTCCATTGTTTTCTAGTGATTGCAATTCTGAAAAACTTTTGGCCTGCTGCCTTGGCACCTTCTGTAGGCCTGTTTAGTTGATCTGATTTAGTGCATTTGATTCTTTTCCCCTTCCTACTTTTAACTTTTTTTCTTAGTCTGGGTCCACAGTCCCTGACATTCCTCTCTGCTCTCTTTTTTCCACCAGATTGACTGTTTGTCATACCATTGAACTCTACAAACTAAATAGGTGCAGAAGGCTGTTATCAACAATTTACTCTGGTTGACCCAATGTATTAATGCCCTACACTCCCCCGCCCCTTTTTATTTAGCTAGAATATTAAAATCTGAACCATAGAACTAACAGTAAATGTATAATGAGGGAGCTTGTCCATGAGAAAAATACTAAAAATTAAATGCTTTTTTTAAATGTTGGTCGCAACACCTGTTAAATTACTACCTAGCCTTATATGATAAATAATAAATTGAAAGTGGCGTGTGTTTGATAATCCTCATAAATCCACAGCTAATAAGAATTACAATAAAATATTATTTTATTCTGTTTAAAGTGAGATTACCTTATCTTTGTTGGACGATATCACCTATTAGTAGGTAGAGTAGGGCCCTACTGGCCCATATTTGTGGGATGATGGTATCAGGATTACGCCTATTCAATGGTATGACAACAGTCAAATCGGGTGTTTTTACACTGTCGCTGTCAGTCTGAAGAATATTTATTTCTTCATCTGCATTGTCCCTGCCTTCTTCATTTGATGCTGTCTGCTCTTCTTCATCTTTCTTGCTAAAAATTTCTCCATCCTGCTCAGTAGCCTGAAATCCTTCTCTCTTAATTTTTTGGGTCTGTGTATTGTTTATTTCGGGACCTTTTCTGTTCTCAACAGTCTCTAGATCAGACAATATATACATGTCTTTACCATCTGTACTGTCCATGTCTTCTTCACTTGATGGTGTCTGCTCTTCTTCAGCTTTCTTGCCAAAATTTTCTCCATCCTGCAGTACCCTGAAGTCCTTCTCTCTTCCTTTTCTTGGTCTGTGTATTGTTATTTTCAGGACCTTCTCTGTCCTCAACAGTCTCTGTATCAGACCCTCTACACATGTCTCTACCCAACCCGGTATCACGAGATCTCGTGCTCATGCGCACGAAACGCGTTAATCTATTGAATCGTGTCCCAGAGTACGATTGTTTGATTTTTTTCGTGAAAGGCATCACGAAATGTTAACCAATGCATTCTGAATGCACATCCTTCACAACTATATTCTTGGTCATAACTATCCAAACCAACACATCCTTCAGGTTCGCCGAGCGACGATTATGAAAGTAAAATGCACATTTCTCGCTAAAAATGTTTACATAAACACTTTTAACTTTTAATTAACTAGGCTAAAATATCATATTTTCCACCCAGAATAAAAAAAGTATGTCCGCCATTTTCACAGAAAAAATATCCTAAAAAACTATCCAATAGGAAAGATGCTCACATGTGTCTATCCGTGACGTAGTCACCCATAGACGCTTTTAATGCTTTTAATGACGGGGTTACGCCATTAAAAGTGTTTAATGTAAAATATTTTTAGCGAGAAATGTGCATTTTACTTTCATAATCGTCGCTCGGCGAATGTGAAGGATGTTTGGTTTGATAGTTACGACAAAGAATTTAGTGTGAAGGATGTGCATTCAGAATGCATTGGGTTAACATTTCGTGATGCGTTTCACGAAAAAAGTCAAAACAATCGTACTCTGGACACGATTCAATAGATTAACGCGTTTCGTGCGCATGAGCACGAGATCTCGTGATACCGGGTTGCTCTACCATCTGTACTGTCCCTGTCTTCTTCACTTGTTGGTATCTGCTCTTCCCCTTTGTCTTTCTGATTGTCCCTTTCTCCATCCTGCTCAGTACCCTTTCGTCTTGTTCTCTGCCTTTTCTTTTCTAAAAATTAGGACATTGTTGGTTATAATGGAGATTATGGCTAACAAGATACTTACAACACCATTTAAATTGTAAATTGAGTCATAAAGTATAAATGAAAATATGACAATAGATAATAATAACAAGAATAATAATAATTCATTGTATTTGAGGGCGCCTTTCATGACACCAAAGCTCACCATGCATAGATAAAAATATACAGTATTACATCAATAAAGACAGGAAAACAAGAGACATGAGAATGAAGGATAGAAGGGAAGTGCACGGAACAATGATCATGCACTAATCATGCACCCTAGAGCATGCTTCACGGCAAACACTTTGAGAAACTCTGCTCTACAGTGACAGAAATTCATTAATTATATTGAAATTGCTGTACTTAGATGTAGACTGACAAAAAAATAGACTAAAGGTACGGCCACACTGCACGCGTTACTCGCGTTAAAAAATGCTCACAACACGCCTAACTTGACGCTTGATCATTGTGTCACAAAAAAGGTTCAACGTGCCTACGCAGCCACCATCGCTGCGCTGGATTTAGGAGTCCGAGGTAGGAAACCCAAACGCCGCCGTGGTTGGGTGCATGATAGAGTTTAGATCGGGTTAGATTAAATAAACTCATATATAAATAACAATAATTGGGTTAAACGCAATTGCCTAGATGCCTCTATAATTAACAACTACAGACCAATATCAAATCTACCCTTCATAAGTAAAATCATTGAGAAAGTTGTCCTCCAGCAACTAAATCACTTCCTGGCATCAACTGGTTGCTATGACACCTTCCAATCAGGATTTCGACCCCTGCACAGCACTGAGACCGCCCTTATTAAAGTTGTAAACGACATCCCGTCTTAACACAGACTCTGGCAAAACCTCAAATACTAATGCTACTTGACCTCAGTGCTGCTGCATTCGACACTGTAGACTAGACCATACATTACTTCTGGAAAGGTTAGAAAACTGGGTGGAGCTTTCAGGCACTGTCTTAAATTGGTTCAGGTCCTACCTACAAAATAGCAACTACTTTGTTTCCATTGGCGACTTTGTATCAGAATCAACCAACGTGACATGTGGAGTCCCACAAGGTTCGATCTTAGGACCCTCTTTATTTAACATCTACATGCTCCCACTAGGGCAAATCATGCAAAATAACAATATTGACCATCATTTGCTATGCTTGATGACACGCAAATCTATGTATCGCTATCACCAAATGACTATCGGCCCATAAGATCTGCTGTGCCAGTGCATTGAGCAAGTGAAGGAATGGATGTGCCGAAATTTCCTTCAACTAAATGAGGACAAAACAGAGATAATTGTATTTGGTTCTAAAACGGAAAGGCTTAAAGTAACCCAACACCTTCACTCTCTGTCCCTGAAAACCTCAATCAAAGCCAGAAATCTAGGGGTTATCATGGATTCAGATTTACATTTTGAAAGTCACATCAAATCAGTTCCAAAATCGGCATATTATCACCTAAAAATGTAGCAAGAACTTAGAGGGCTCTCATGTCCACCGAAGACTTACAAAAACTTGTACATGCCTTTATCACTAGTAAGCTTGATTACTGGCAATGGTCTCCTCACAGGTCTCCCAAAACAAACTCTGAGGAAGCTTCAGCTTGTTCAGAATGCTGCTGCTAGAGTTCTAACAAAGACCAAAAAAACTTGATCATTATTACAGCAATTCTGAAGTCGTTACATTGGCTTCCTGTAGGTCAGAGAATTGATTTTAAAAATCATGTTGCTAACCTATAAATCCCTACATGGTTTAGGCCCCAAAAATATTTAACTGATATGCTTCCACTACATCAGCTTCTCTAGACCACTAAGATCCTCTGAGACCACTCTGTTAATTATCCCCAGAGTAAACACAAAACATGGGAAAGCAGGATTTAGTTACTATGCAAACAAATAGCTGGAATAAAACTCCCAGAGGATTTAAGACTTGGCCCCAAACTCTGAGCACCTTTAAAACAAGACTGAAGACTTATGTTTGCTATAGCTTTCTGCTAAAATCTTAAATACACCTTCACTTTCTAAAAGCTTTTTTTTAACTTTGCCTTTTATTTTCTATTTTAATACTAAAATGCCTTTTTTTCTATATTAACCCATTTCTTTGCATGTGTTTTTCTTTTTACTTATCTATTATTTTATTTATAAATAAAGTTGCCTTGCCTTGCCTTGCCTTGCCTAGAATCTTGGGTTTGAGTCCCAGCAGAGAAAGGACCAAGCTCCTTTAGGTCGGGTTGGAGTCTCCAGAGAAAGAGTTCTGTTCTGGGTTAGAGTCCCGACGTCTGTCTGGGTTGGAGTCCCAGAATAAGGCCGTTAGTTTGTGGTTAGAGTCCCGACTTGTGTCTGGGTTAGAGTCCTGGAATCTGGGTTAGAGTCCTAGAATAGGGTCCGGGTTGGAGTCCCAGAGAAAGTACCATGTTGCCTTGCCTTGCCTTGCCTAGAATCTGGGTTTGAGTCCCAGAGAAAGGACCAAGCTCCTTTAGGTCGGGTTGGAGTCCCAGAGAAAGAGTTCTGTCTGGGTTAGAGTCCCGACGTCTGTCTAGGTTGGAGTCCCAGAATAAGGCCGTTAGTTTGTGGTTAGAGTCCCGACTTGTGTCTGGGTTAGAGTCCTGGAATCTGGGTTAGAGTCCTAGAATAGGGTCCGGGTTGGAGTCCAGAGAAAGTACCATGTTGCCTTGCCTCGTTGCCCTTGCCTAGAATCTGGGTTTGAGTCCCAGAGAAAGGACCAAGCTCCTTTAGGTCCGGGTTGGAGTCCCAGAGAAAGAGTTTCTGTCTGGGTTAGAGTCCCGACGTCTGTCTGGGTTGGAGTCCCAGAATAAGGCCGTTAGTTTGTGGTTAGAGTCCCGACTTGTGTGTCTGGGTTAGAGGTCCTGGAATCTGGGTTAGAGTCCTAGAATAGGGTCCGGGTTGGAGTCCCAGAGAAAGTACCATGTTCCAATAAGGTTCGGCTTGGAGTCCCAAACGTGGGACGTGGGTACCAGAGAGACTGTTGATCTGATCTTAAATACATTGGCACTTTTCTATTTTACTCATTTCTCTGCATATGTTTTCTTTTACGTACTAACATGCCTTTTAACTTCTCCTTTATTTTCTATTTTTACCAGAAAGATACATTGCACTATTTTACTAATTTCTTTGCATATGTTTTCTTTTACTTATCTATTATTTAATTTTATTGTATGACAATGTTTATATGTGAAGCACTTTGAGTCTGCCTTGTGTATGAAAAGTGCTATATAAATAAAGTTGCCTTGCCTTGCCTTGCCTTAAATAACTTCACATGGTGTGTCTGGTGTGTTTCCAGCATTCGTAGTGTTGATCAGCAGAGAAATAGTCTGCCAAAGACGTTGAGGCTGCTTAGCCACCAAAAACCCTGCCCATGCAAGTGAATGGAGCGTTCACTCTTCGTCATAACTATCAAACCAAACAACCAAAAATGCACATTGCTCGCTAAAAATGTTTAGATAAACGCTTTTAATGGCGTAACTATGTTACTATTTCCAACCAGAAAAAAGAGTAAGATGTCCACCATGTGCTTCTACACTTCATTTAGTCGGCAGAAATCATTACAGAACCTATGGGTTCCGTCCGGTTTGGGCACTGTCACACCAAATTTGTACCGGGCGCCAAATTTGTACCGGGTTACGTAATCCATTCCAAACCTGCCTAGCAACAGATGACCGCGGACGATCGCGTCGAATGACGTAGGAAGGTTCGCGAACATTCTCGATATCGTTCATGGAGCGCGACAAGACAGATAACACTTATTTAACAAATTACATTTATTAGCATTCCTTCTTTTTTTTTTTGGTTAATATTTTTATTAGGAGGTAAGGCACAATTCGAACAGAAACAATGTTATAATTACATTGAGTATCACAACACATCTGCATCACAATTGAAAATGTACACAAATAGATACAGTAGAAATACTGTGCATCATGAAGAATGAAGAGCAAGACATACAGTCTGCCTCCTAGGAGGTTTTCTTATTTTGTATTTGTGGCCCAACAGGAACATGATCGGGCGACAAACAAACAATGTACAGGGTGTAAACAAAAATACAAGGGAAGCCAAAAGACAGGAGAGAAAAAATAAACAAATAAATTATAATAATGAAAAAGATAAGAAAGAGAAAGAAAGGAGGTTGGGGTCCATCAATCAGGAGGCATAGCCTGAAGAGAGCGAAAGAATGTTAAAAAGGGAAGCCACTTGTTATAAAATTTATCAGAGTTACCTTTCACTGAATATCTGATCTTCTCCAGCTTTAGAAAAGACATGGGGCCCTATCTTGCATCCGGCGCAAGTGACTTAGTCACTGGCGCATGTGTCGTTGCTAGTTTACAACTGGCGCAGAGCGTTCTTTTGCCACCAGCGCCACTCGCCGGTAAATTAGGGAATGATCTTGCGCCCCAAGGGGCGGTTCGGCGGAAGGAGGAGGCGTGTTCTGGCGCAAACGGTATTTTTTGACGTTTCTGAAAAACCATTGCGCTACTGACCAGGAAATACCTGGTTTAAAGTCAGTGGCGCGTTGTTCAGATGCTATTTTAAGGGCGCATGCATACATGCGCATGCGATGCAATACGGATTGCTTGTGCACCCCTCGCGCATACACTTTGCTTCTCTCATCTACACGGACAGCAGTTCCCATTTTTTGCAAAACCATACATAATTTAATTTTTGTATATAATTTTAATATAATAATAATAATTATAAATATAGGCTAATAAATATAATATAATTTTGTCCCAGCTGCTGAAACAATTACGGCGATTTCCTCCAAGCCGCTTTCACGGAAGCAATTTTGGGTGGGTTTCTCCCATCCCCATATAAAGCCATGTCGCGTTCTTTGACTGCTCTGACAAGGCACATTGGTATCTTCTGTGTGGTGAACCTTTCATTGCGTGCGCCCTGGCAAACCCGCCATCATAATAGCAAGCATCCGCCATGGAACATGCGCCGATCGTTCTTAAAGGGGATGCGAGAAAACGCTTTGATTGGTTCATTGCACGTTACGCCCAAACCACACCTACGGGTAATTAGGCTGCTTCAGACCAACCCTTTTGACACTTGCGCCGCGGCGGAAGTGTCATTTATCCGCCTGTAAAAATAGCGATAGCGCCGTAGAACCGCCCACAAAGCTACTTGCGCTTTGCGCTTTCCCACTTGCGTTTCCGACCGTTAAAATAGGGCCCATGGTGTCATTGAGCCACTGAGTGCTAGATGGAGCTTTAGTTGACTTCCAGTGAAGAAGAAGCTGGCGTCTTGCCAGTAAGGAAGTAAAGGCTAAAATATCTAATTGGTTAGAGGTAAACCGGTTGTGGTCTTCTGGGAGCCCGAATATGGCGACATGGGGAGAGACTTTTATGGTCATTGAAAATATTTTTGACATGGTATCAAAATAATTCTGCCAGAAACGAGGAAGTGACGAACAAGAGTAAAGGTACGGCCACACCAAAAGCGTTACCCGCATATCACGCGTATAAAATCGGCAATTTTTCCATAGGGAACCATTGGTTTACGCGCGTATGAGACGCGTACATGCGTTACACGCGTATAAGCAACATTTTTACTCGCGTTAGGCGCGCGTATGAGGCGCGTACATATACGCCGCGTACATATACGCGCGTACATATACGCGCGTACATATACGCGCGTACATATACGCGCGTTACATTATACGCGCGTACATATACGCGCGTACATTATACGCGCGTTACGAGGAGTTCAAAAAATTGAACTTTTTACGCGCGTACGGCGCCGCAATAAGCCAATCAGCGTTGAGCTTGAACCCGACGTCACTGGCAGAGAGACGGAGAGGACAGAACCGCAATGGAGGACCAAAACCTCATCATTGCAGTGTTGCAGCCGTCCTGTCCTGTACAACACCCAGGATTGTGTTGTACCGGGACAGGAACAAGAGAAAGAGAGGGCGGTGGGTCGACGTGGCCGAGGGAAACTGGCTGTCTGCTGGTAAGATCAGTGAATGTTTCAGCAAAGAGAAAAATGGTGGCGGGGGGGGGGAGTTTTGGGCGGTCTCTCATCTACGCGCGTTACGCGCGTATCTGACCATTTTTGACACAAAATGGTCAAGCAACATTTTAGCTGCGTTACGCGCGTACATGGTACGCGAGGTACGCGCTTGGTGTGTTCGCGGCATAAAACATATGAGTTAAGTTGCAAGATGAAGCATGGCATTTGTCGCAATTGTCGGTGGTACTGGGATAGATTTGTGACAGTCGAGTTTTGGAATAATGGACTCTTAACAATACTTTAAACTGTATAAGTGTGAGACGAGCGCAGGCTGAGCTAGTGTACATTTTCTTAAGAGCAGTGTCCCACCAGTCACCTCCCAGATGTAGACCCAGTTCTTGTTCCCAATTAGTCTTGACTTTGGTAACTGGTGAGCAATCAAAAGACAGAATTTCATTACTTGTATAAACTTTAGAGATGAGTGACTTCTGAAGTGGATCGTGGGTTAGAAGCTCCTCCCACTGTAGACTTGGTGGTAAAGAGGGAAAAACTGGAAACAAAGCATTAGCACAGTGTCTAACTTGAAAGTAACGAAAGAGATGAGGGGGTGGGAGATGAAATTCTCCTGAGAGATCTGAGAAGCTGCGAAAAATACCATCCTTGTAAAGGTCTTTAAAACATTTCAGGCCCTTATTATGCCATGCAAAAAAGGTTGAATCTATAAATGAAGGTTTAAATAAATGATTTCTCAATAAAGGAGCCAAGGTAGATGCTGACTTAAATTTGAAGTGCCTTCTGAATTGATACCACATTTTAAGTGTGGAGCGAACCACTTGGTTATTTGTAAAGCCAGAGGGGTTGGATGGAATAGAAGAGGTAAGTAAAGCAGTTAGGGAGGATGAAACACATGACTGCGCCTCTAGATCACACCATGGAAGATCCACTGATTTGAACCAAAATGAAATCTTGTGGATATGTGATGCCCAATAATACAATTGAAAATTTGGAAGTGACAATCCACCATTGAATTTACGTCTCTGAAGTGTGGATTTGCGGATCCTGGGTGCCTTTCCACACCATAGGAAGTGAGAAATAGTTTGATCAATTGTTTTAAAGAACTGCTTTGGGAGGAAAAGTGGGAGACAGTGAAACAAAAATAGAAATTTGGGCAAAATGTTCATTTTGACTGCATTAATTCTTCCGATTAATGAGAGAGGTAATCATCGAAATTAGGGGCATATATGTTAACTAATAAAATGGGAACATGGAATAATGTACCTGAAACAATTAAGTATCTGCCATTTTTGTCTGATATAACCTTAGAAGCTGAGAACTGACTTACCAATTAAAATAGCAACCCCCCTGGCTTTAGAATTGAAATTTGAGTGAAATACTTCAGAAACCCAAGGACATTTAAGTCTGACCTGGTCTTTGGTGCGCATGTGGGTTTCCTGTAGAAACACTAGATCAGCTTTAAGACGCTTCAAATGTGCAAGTATCCTAGATCTCTTAATTGGACTCCCCATGCCTTTAATATTCCAGCTCAAAAATCTCACAGAAGACCCAATATGTGGGATAGCAGAAGTACTAGGAATTGAGGCCATTTTTTAAGTTCTTAGACATAGAAATAAACTGAATGTGGACCCCAGGAGGAACAAAAAAGGAAGAAAGAGAGAAAAAAAGAGAGGAAGAGAAAAAAAAGACACAAAAACACTTGTAGAACACAGCCCCCCCCCCCCCCCCCCCCCCCCCATAGCACTTACCATGACCCCATCCCCAAACAATGGAGAACCCAGTGCTAACTCCACAAGGAGTTGGATCCCTAAAACAAATGCTTACGGCTTTAAGACTAATAGTAACAGTCAGGCTTTGGTTTGAGCTCCTGCAAACCTAGCAACATTTGGTAAACAAGGCACTAATCAAGTCCAAGTTAAACTGAAAACCACTGACGAGTGAGAAAAGAAAGGGGAAAAAAAGAAAGAAAACAGGACACAGCCCGTGAAGACGTGAAACACGTCCATATGAATTGAAAAAATAGTTACTGTCAATATTAATTGTGAAGAGTCACTACATCAGTGTTGTGTACGTTATCTTATTTCCCTTACGCGTCCAGCGACCTGTTGAATGCACTGGCTTCTTCTGGTGATTTAAACTCCTTCTCTGCGCCGTTGTGTGTAACCCGGAGGCGCGCCGGGTAGAGCAGCCCAAAACGTATCCCTGGTATCTCACGGAGCTGGCGCCGGACATCATTAAAGGCGGCTCGAGCACGAGCCGTCCTCGGAGTGTGGTCGGGGAAGATAGAGAAGCTCATGTCTCCAATCTTGATCCGTTGCTGTGCCCTGGCTCGGCGCAGTATATCTACACAGTCCACATGATAGTGTAGACGAGCGACTATCGGGCGGGGGCGCTCACCAGGTTTCGGCTTCGGCTGAAGAGTGTGATGAGCGCGGTCAATGAGAGGCTCCTTCTCGAGCTTCAGTGCCTCCTTGAGCAGAGAGGAAATAGCCATAGCAGTAGAAGAGGTGGAAAAATCCTCAGGTATTCCCACCAACCGTATATTATTGCGCCGAGATCTCGCCTCCAAATCCTCGCATTTATTGTCCAATCTTGTCAGCTCTGTTGACAGATGCTCCACTTTAGCTTGTAAGGTAGTGATGTCGTCAGTGCAGGAGGAAAGCGATGTTTCCATTTCTCCAACAGTGCCCTTCAGAGCGTACACCTCAGACTGGATGTTTGTAATACTGCCAGATAACTCCGACTTCACTGCCCGTAGCTCAGTCTTGATGTTTGACAAATTCTCGGTCAAGGCCGCTTGAAGCTCGGTTTTGAAAATAGCCGCCATCTCAACGTGGAGTGACGAGAGCAGCTCGGCCTTAAAATCGGGGCGAGGGGGGGTGCCGCCGCCGCCCGCGGCTACGTTTGAGCAGGAGGGGGAGCCACTACGAGGCGGGGTTGCAGCGGGCGGGGTAGGCCGCGGTGGTTGTGTAGCTGGTTTGGCTTTTGGAGGCATCTTGATCGAAAAGAAGTCGGCGTTGAGTTGAGATTATGGTGGTGGGGGAAACACACACCGAAAAAAGACGGGGAAAAGATACAAAAGTGTGCCAAGATAGAATTTGCGAAAGTTGCTGCAGGAGCTCAGAGAGACACGTCCTACTCCATCAGTCGCTACACCGGAAGTCCAGCATTCCTAACTTTATATTTGTATTGGATTTAATTGTTTAATCGTATTTAGCTAGTAACCTGAGTGTAGTAAACCGAGTGTTTAACGTTCTCGTAGTCTAGCTAGCTAGCTTGTG
>OLKM01002801.1:0-33617 GCA_900291075.1 Melanogrammus aeglefinus | reverse complement strand
AGTTCTGATGTGGATGTGGAGGAACCAGGAGACGACGGAGAAACTGACTGACAGTCGTTGAGATTTCAGTAATATTATCATCTGGAGTCTCACACCGCTTTTTGGGCGTGATCATACATATTATAATGTTGCTGACGGTCTGGATTATTGGCCAGCCACCTGTAGTAGGTAACACACAGATCTAGTCTGAGAGGACTTAGTGCGGACAGGATCTTTAGGTCCCCACCACCCAATGCGCATATGGCTTCAATGTCCAGGTGAGGGAACACGTTGTGCACTGTTTAGCCATCTAGATCAACGGCAGATTACTGGACAGGGTAAAGTAGGATTCAGGATGTCCTGAGGAACCGCCTAAAGTGTGTGTAGTGTTTGCGACACCAACCCCCTACTATAGATTTGGCTAAACAGGAGAAGCGCCCCTACCCCCAGGTAAGTAGCCCAATACATGATGAATGAAATAGAAAATGGCTGTCCTTTACCTCTGATGTTTACTCAACATGAAACGCTTATATTTCAGAGAAATACTTCAAAAGAATCTTGCCAATGTTCAATACAGTATACATTGTTCCAATCAACATTAAAGATGAACTGAACTGAAATAATCAACAAATATAACGTGTTAGTTATGACCATTATAAAAAAATATATATATATATATATCAAATTTTTAGCAACAAAATAAAATAAGTCTTTTAGTATTAGAGCGCCGATGACGTCACTGGCATGGTAGGACTAGGACGTTGCTGCAGACACGCAAACATCTTCTACACTCCACAGCAGAAAATGGTGATTTTACGGCTGGTTACGCGTTTGAGCCTGTGAGGGACATGCCTGTAGTGTCCGACTGCCCCCCGGTGGAGAGGGGTCAATTTCAGGCTCCAGCTCCACCTTCGGGTCGTGTGGGTGTGACTGGTGTGTGTGTGGGTGCTGCCGGAGCATGGACACTGCCACTGAATCGGTCTGCTGCTGAGAGGTCCCGGTCAACCTTGACCATCTGATGGTGGGATTAGGTTGCATAACCATGCATAGGGCATTTCGGATAATGTGCGGCGAGAGAGAGGTTTCGGAAGTGGCCATGCTCTCTCTAAGGACGTCCGAGTGGTGACACTGGAGCGCCCCATAAATAGCAACCAAGTAACAAGGCGAAAACGATCTTTCCCCCTCCCTTTTCCAATGGCGCCTCGCCATTGGATACATCCATTGTAAACAGAGTGCATGGTACCGGGGCCTCAAGCTGCTCAGGGCCACACCCCCTCCCTCCTCCTTGACCCGCCTCTCTCCTCCTCATTTGTATTAAAGCTAGAGACATTGAAACGGCGTATTTTGGGAAAGCTCAATGTGCGACTGGCTCGTAGTAGCTGTAATTCTGCACCACGCCTGAATTTAGGGAGGATCTTCAAATATTGTGTTTTTAGCCCAGTAATATCTATATTAAAGCATCCATAAAGTAGCATGGTGTTCCTGTGTTACCCGCATTCCTTGCCTTTTGAGTTAATAAATTATCCTTTTCCTGAACTGTCTGCGATTGGGCCCTACCTGCTTGCCTGCCACCCGCTAACTGTGACAGAATGATCCGACCATCATTTGACCCAGCGGTCGCTCTTTTTGTTGGAGGCTGTGTGGGGGCGTACGTGCGCGCTGTCGCTTCAAGGCCCGGGTTGGACGGGGCCTTACGGACTATCAGTTTGGGGGTGGTGAGTTCGGAGTGCCATCCGGTTCACATTTCTCTCCAGCCCCTGAGCTGACTCCGGTCCCCGAGCCCTGTTCGGTTCCTGAACCCTACTCCTTCCCGAGGGTGCTGTCACACCAAATTTGTACCGGGTGCCAATATTGTACCGGGTTACGTAATCCATTCCAAACCTGCCTAGCAACAGATGATCGCGGACGATCGCGTCAAATGACGTAGGAAGGTTCGGGAACATTCTCGATATCGTTTTCTCGATATCGTTCATGGAGCGCGACAAGACAGATAACACTTATTTTACAAATTACATTTATTAGCATTCCTTACAACATTTATTAGCATTCCTAACTTTATATTTGTATTGGATTTAATTGTTTAATCGCATTTAGCTAGTAACCTGAGTGTAGTAAACCGAGTGTTTAACGTTCTCGTAGTCTAGCTAGCAAGCTTGTGTTCATTTAATTTAGGTAGATAGCTAGGTAGGCTAGATAGCGAGATTGGCTAGATAGCTAGATAAGTAGGTCGGTCGGTGTATATGTTTTTGTTGTTGATTAAAAATGGTGTCATTTAATTCTATTTTGTTGTATCTGTCGTCTCAGATGTATGAAGCAGGTCGCTCTCTCACAGAGAAACGGCAGATCCGGAGGGATGCCAAAAAATTCACTCTTAAAAGTATTCCTGAATTAAATCAATAACATTTATGCAGACCATCTTAACTCATCTTCCATTTTAACAAATTAGTAGGCCCTGCAAAGGAAACTGAATTGAGTTATAATCAATCTACAGCTGATGCAGTGCTGATGTATGTTAGGGTTAGGGTTAGGGTTAGGGTTAGGGTTAGGGTTAGGGTACCCTCTCCCTCTTTAGGGGATTGTACTACCTTGGGGAGAAAGGCGATTCAATGAGGATGTCACGTCTCGTCCTGCTACGCGTCCAATACCGCCATCTATTGGCTATGGGACGCTGGTGGGCCTCCTTCTCCTGCACCTGGATGTAATTATCTTTGATGATCATCCCTACATCAGCCGGGGATTTCCTATCAGCCGGCGCCAGTTCGTCGCTACGTCTTCACAGTCAGTATCGGTCCTACCAGCATTCTCTAGATTTACAGCAGTCTGTCCCCGTTGTAACTCTCCCCCTCCCTTTCTAGGATTCTCCGGTTGCCGAACCCCTGCCTGCCTGACTACCCGCCTGCCGTCGCTCCTTTGCTTGCCTGTTATCGAACCCCTGCCTGTCTGACTCTCCTGCCGGTTCCTGATCCCTGCCTGTCTGACTCTCCTTCTGGTTCCTGATCCTCGCCTGTCTGACTCTCCTGCCGGTTCCTGATCCCTGCCTGTCTGACTCTCCTTCTGGTTCCTGATCCTCGCCTGTCTGACTCTCCTGCCGGTTCCTGATCCCCGCCTGTCTGACGACCCCGCTGGTTCCTGATCCCTGCTTGTCTGACTACTCGCCCGTCTACGGAATAAACCCCTTCTCCCTTATTCCGTCTCCGTCTCCCTGTGTCCAGCATTTGGGTCCCCTCGTTTGCCACGTGACAGAGGAGGGTGATCCTTACTGAGAAAGCGGAGGTTGAGGTGCTGACAGAAGTCTGTATTGCCTTTTCTATCTCTCTAACGTCATGGCCTGTGGGCATGTGTTTATGTCCGTCCCTACCCTAGGTGTTGACCTAATTGGACCCATTTCAAAGCCTCTAAGAATGGGAACCGGCTTCTGTCTGACAAGCAACTGACTTCTTCACCAAGTGGGTGGAGGCCAGGCCCATCAAGGACAAGGACTGCAAACTGCCACATCACAGGTGTGGTAAATCATAGCAACATTTGCAGCATAGACACATATTGTGAATGCAGAATGTTGTTACAACCGACAGAAACGTTTTGTTTTCTCTTGGGGTGGGGAGGGTGGGGGGGGGTGGAGAATGATTTCAGCTTCTTTTGATGTTCCACAGGCTATGATGGACATTTTCTACACCCGTGGTGCTCCTGAGGTCATCTTGACAGACCAGGGTCGTGAATTCTGGAACAAGGTGAAGTATTTACACATATAGATATGTAATTTAACAGGGATTGATTAACACTGGCAAACAAGAAATCTAATAACTGTTGAATTCCTTAATACAGGTAAACAAGTCCCTTTTTGAGGAATTTGGTGTCAAGCACCGAATCACATCAGCATACCATCCTCAGGTATAGTGTATATTATGTATGGGATAATGTACAGTGAGACAGTCATTATTGAGAAATAAACCCCAACAGGGTGATGCAGGACCCTGACGCGAATATGATCAGAATGGCGTCCATAGCAAAAGTCTGTTATTCATAGCAGCGGTCTGCTATACAGAAATAACAGTCCGTAGAATGCCCAAATTGACCAATCAGAATTGAGTATTCAACAAAGCTGTGTAATAAAGAAATATAACTGACATAAAAGAAAGATTGGTAAGCTTCTAAATAATGTTACTATTAACCTTCAATTGACGACACTCTTTCAATTCTCTATTCCCCCTGCTTGTACTTTGCTGTTTCTACAGACCAACGGACTGGATTAGAGGACCAATCAGACACTGAAGACGTCCATTGGCAAGACCCTTGATGGACAACAGGAGAGGTGGGAAGTCAAATTGAAAGAAATTGTTTTTTCAAATAACTGTTGTGTCCAAGCCTCTTCCAGGTATTCGCCCTTTCGTCTGTTGTATGGACGGGAGCCACGTCTGTTTTCAGAGGTGTGTAGCGGTTGACTTTTTCATATTACCATGTTAACAATTTCTAAGTCAACATTTGTACTCTTCAGGGAGGAAGTTACACTGAGTATGGTATGAGGAGACAACTTAACAGTGGGGAATCAACATGAAAAGTATGTGTCAAAATAATAATTTCTTTGAGGCTGATTGGAGCATACTTTTATTGCTTGTCCTTTGCCTTTCTTTTTCCTGTTACTTAAGACCACTGGAGATCTTCCAGATGATGTGGACATTGCTTCTCCAGATAAGGAGGATATTGAGAAGTACGTCCAGACAAGGGCTGAGAGCGATGGAAAGGTCATTGACAAGGCAAGTGTTTTATAAATGGGAAGCAAATCATTATTTCTATCATTATGATTATGTATTTATGTGCACAGAAAGGCAATTGCGAGATCAGAATATTCATATCGATGAACTATCCTGCATCAGGTGACAACATACAGAAGGCCCAGGAGACAGAAAGAGGCATACAAGAGGTGGACCAAGAGGGGGACCAAGCGCTTCAGGATCACACCAGGCATGGAGGTCCTGAAGAAGAATGAGAGGAAGCGTGGAAGGCATGGTCAAACCATGGACCCAGATTGGCCCACTGTGTACAGGTAAATGGTTCAGATACCCAAAAATGGTTAAGACATCAAAGGCATCAGGTTTTGTGAACCCCCTCGAAAACAAGATGCTTCATCTCAAGGTGCTTATCCTGCCAATAAATAAATTAAATTATTGGTTTGACTTCATGTCAAATTTTCCAACACGTATCCTTTCTTAAATTATATACACATATACAAAAAACTCATCTAGCTCTCACATTGGTGTTTGATATTTTCAGGGTTACTGAGGTTACTGACAATAACCTTGTGCAGCTGGAGACCTTGGATGGAAAGCCATTGAACACCAGGATACCCTATGCTTCAGTGAAGCCTGTGCGGAGAAGTATGTTAATTGAATGATTAAACTATAGACTACTATTAGACTACTGAGAAGTGATTATGAAGCTTTTTGATAAGGTGCTTCTTTCCCCTTTAGGATCCCAGGCTGCCTGGCCCACCAAGGAGACTGTGTCCAATCTATCTGAGTCAGCAGATTCAGAGTTGAAGGAGGACCCACTAGAGGTAAATATTTCAGTCAGTCTTCATTTCCTTAATAAATACTTTGGTTGCTCTATTACATGTGCACATTGTTGCTAAATGAGTGCGATGTTTGTTTTTTTGGTTTCAGGAGTGTGATGTTGTCATCACTAGTGTCCAGCCAGGGCAGGCTTATCCAGCTTCACTTAGAAAAAGGGTGGAGGACTTCAGGGCCATGTTCAGAAACCCAAGTACTTGGTTGGAGGACCATGCTATGGACCATGCTCAGGCCCTGCTTAAGGGGCCAACGTCAATGGGATGTATGTCACCACCTCCCTAGCCTTGCTGTCCACTTTGACCGAGCCAGCACAAGGGTTTGTACAGATACTCAATGTTTCTGCAAATCACTGGGTTACGGTAAGTGACATTGGCTGCCAGGGAGGTTCAGTAAACATTTTTGACTCCCTAGGACACACCAGGACAGAGGTCTTCATTGAACAGGTCACAGGTCTGCTTGCTTTTCCAGGGAAGAGTGTCCGACTGCAGTGGCCCTGACATACAGCAGCAGGCAGGTGGATTAGATTGTGGACTGTTTGCTATTACCAACAGTTTTGCTCTCTGCAACGGTGAGGGTCCCACCACAGTCCAATACTATCAAGGACAAATGCGCAGTCACCTCTTTTCCTGTTTTCAGGCTGGAGAAGTGCAACTCTTTCCCAAGAGCCATGAGGTCCTCCCCACTTGCCGAAGCCATTCACCATTGGATGTGGATGTGCACTGCCTCTGCAGACGGACCATCGGGCAAGGAAACAGCACCTCTGGTCCCATGCAAGGAGGTGTGGTAGGCCCTTTCACCAGTCCTGTCTTTCCCATGTACAGAATTATTTATGAATACAATTTGTCCAAATTGTCAAATCATATTCTAACTATTCTACAAAGTCTTCTTCCTTTGTAGGACTGGTAGGTATGAGTCCCTTTGCTGGAGACTTATTTGATTCTTGTTAATATTCAGATTTTCCTTAATAGTTCTACTGTCAATATTGCTAGTCGTATGTTATGGATATTGTATATGTTTAACGCAATAATATATGTTTAACACTTTTGCTATTTTTAATTGTACAGCACCTTGGTCAACCGTTGTTGTTTTTAAATGTGTTCTATTAATACATTTGAGTTGAGTTGCGTCAGCCTTAAAAAAAAAAAAACCTTCTCTAAAGGTCTGGTATAATACATTTTGTCTTCCAAGAAGGTTGTTTCATATCTGGCTGTAGTGTGATTTAGGCCTGTGCTGTTGTGATCAGTTAAGCGGTCATCTGCCCTATTGTAGCTATGTGTCGTAAGTCCCTCATTGTCAGGATTTCCACCCGTAGACGGCGTTACCGTAGCTCCTCTGCTCGGGGCAGTGACCCGTCTAACCTGTGCCATTCACCTACCCTTGCTAACACTGACTTGAGGTAATGGGAGGACTCTGGAACTGCCAATCGGCGGTCAAGAAGGCGGACTCGATTTCAGCCTACGCGTCCGTCATGACCCTACACTTCCTGGCCCTGACGGAGACTTGGATCACTCCAGAGAACTCTGCTACTCCTGCTGCCTGCTGCCCTCTCCATCGTCTACTCATTCTCGCACACCCCTAGACCATCCGGGCGAGGAGGAGGGACCGGACTCATCATCTTGCCCATGTGGTCCTACCAGGTCCTTCCGCTAGAACACTTGGGCAGATCGGCGTTTGAACTCCACGCAGTCACTGTCACCATCCCTATCAAGCTCTCCATTGTGGTGATCTACCGTCCGCCAGGTCCCTTCCGTGACTTCTTATGATGGAGATGGACCGCCCTCCTCAGCTGTTTCCTGAGGATTGGCACCCCCACTCGTTATCCTCGGCGACTTCAACATTCTGCCAGAGAAGTTGCACTCACCTGAACTAACCAACTTTTTCGCCACCATCGACTTAATACTAACCCCTTCTACTCCCACACACAGGGCCGGGAACCAGCTTGACCTAATATTCACTAGGTCCTGTGGCACCTCTGCTCTCTCCGTTACCCCGTTTCCGACCATCACTTTCTTGATTTTTCTCTCCCCTTGAAATCCTCTCCCCCCAGCCTCTCAATCCTCTCCCCCCAGCCTCTCTAGTCCCCGCATTGTCACCACTCGCCGTAACCTTAAATCCCTCTCTCCCTCTACCTTCGCATCTACTGTTCTGTCTTCACTACCTTCTATCGAACGATTCTCTCAACTATCTACAGATGAATCTTCAGACACTCTGCCATCCTCCCTCTCCTCCTTGGATTCCCTCTTTCCCTTCCAATCCAGTCCAGCGCGATCCCCACCCCTCCTTGGCTGTCCGATCCTCTGCGGACTTGTAGAACAAAGTTGCGGGCAGCTGAGAGGAGATGGAAGAGATCAGACTGTCCTAATGATCAATCCCATTATCTTTTCTTTCTTTCTTGTTTATTTTACCTCTAGTGTGTCAACAACCAAATCTGCCTTCTACCGGACCAAAATCAACTCCTCCGCCTCAAACCCCAGGAAACTGTTTGCCCTGTTTTCGACCCTCCTCAACCCTCCCTCACCCCCACCTCCTTCCTTCCTCAGGCCTCGTGCCCACTACCTCCGTCAGTTGTCCGTCACCCATTGACTTTGAATGGGGACGGACGCGCAATGCATTGTGGATCCGTCCGTTCAGTTGGAGCGTTCGCCACCGTCAGAAAGTTGAAAAATGTTCAACTTTTTCGGCAGCGACGGATCCGTCATCCAATCAGATCGCGTATGCAAATTTAAGCACTGTGACGCGACTCGGGCTCGTATCATACCTGGAGGAAGCGCGGCAGACGAGGAGAAGTTAATTTAATAAATGGAGCGGCGACAAGCGATTTGAATTGGACTGACGCGATGCATTCTCTTGCAAAGACTTTCCATCAGATCGCGTATCAAATTTAAGCACTGTGACGCGACTCGGGCTCGATACTGGAAAGCGGGAGAGCGGTGGAGAAGTTAATTTAAAAAATGGAGCGCGAAGCGATTTGATTGGCTGACGGATGCCTCTGCAAAGACTACTCCCCCATCCGTCAGCCACGCCTTCCCACGTCCGTTGACTGACGGTGCAGTGGGCATGTACCGTCACTGCTGATGACTTTGTGACCTACTTTACCCAGAAAAGGAAGGACATCAGCTCCTCTTTCTTCCCTGCCTCCATCCTCCCTCCACCAATCCCCTCCTCCTCCGTCTTTACCCAATTTAGCCCTCTCACCTCTGACCAGGTCAACGGAATAATAACATCTAACCATGCCACCACCTGCCCCCTTGATGCTATCCCCTCCTCTCTCCTCCAGGATGTCTCAAGCGACATTCTGCCATTTCTCACCTCACTTATGTGACGGACTCATGGCCTCTAACCTTAGTTGATTGGTTGTCTGGGATTTGGGGAGTGGCTCATCAGGAGAGATGGTTAGCACCTGGATTTGTGTGGATGCCTCTTTTATAAATAGAGCATCTGGGCATTTACTCTGGCTCTCCTGTTTGAGTTGCTGGGTTTGTTTTGAGCTTTGGTTATTTATATTCTTTGTTTCATTTTACATTTAATACACATTACACACACAACCCATACATTACAAAACATTACTGATGAACTGACATACATAGTTATTTTAGTTAGTTTCATTCAATAAATGTATGTTTTCTAGTTTAAAGTCATGTGTGGTCTCTCATCTTTTGTCCTAACCTCTGAAGCCAGGTTGTGACAAAATGGGGGCTCATCACATTGGATTTTGGTATAGTATTTTGTTGTGTTGATTTTGGATGGAGTATTGCACATGGCTGTGGTGTTTTGTTGGTTTGGGGGAGCTTTATTCTAATCCGTTTTTTTCCCCCTTTTCTTTTGGGGCTCATCATTTTGAAGTGAACAAGTTGTGGTATGGCAATATTTTAATTGGTGTTCTCCTCGGTTAGGCATAGCAGCAGGCTCTAATAGAGGGTCTGTTGCATGGTGTCTGTAGTGTGGCGGGGAAGGTGGTTAGAGCAGTTGTCTCAGGATCACGTCCAGGGTTTGTTGGGGGGTCGCTGTTTTATGGGGAACTGCCCATTGGTCCGACCACCCATTGGTCCGACCTCCCATTAGTCCGACAAAATGCCCATTGGTCCGACCTCCCATTGGTTCGACCTCCCGTTACTCCGACAAAATACCCACTGGTCCGACCTCCCATTGGTTCGACCTCCCGTTACTCCGACAAAATCAACCACAAGTCGGACCAATAGGAGGTCAAACCAATGGGTGATCCCGTTAGTTCGACCTGTCATCCCTACTTTCTGACAAGCGCTTTCATTGCGAGCATGCGTCTCTCTCTCTCTCTGTCTCTCTCTCTCTGAGAGTTTGTTTTAACTCTGCTGTCCCAATGCTTTGGCAACATTGTGCATCACAGTCGTCGTGCCAAATTAAAGCAGAGAGAGAGGGAGAAGAGAGAGAAAGAAAGAGAGAGAAAGAGGCTCTCGGAAACGCACATCACACACACACACACACGGACGGAGCGGAAGCGGAGCCAGTTTCCTCTTCGGTGCCGTTAACCGATTGTGCCAGATGCGCCCAGAGCGCGCACCTCTGTGCGCCAGGCTCGCGCTCTGTGGGGAGATTTTGTGTTATTCATCTTAACAGAGATGCTGAACAGAGGGATTAATGCACACATTCACACAGGCTACACACACACGAGCTACCTACAGACACACAGCTGAGGGGCCGGAGAAATGCGCATCTGGTGGCGTGCTCAACCTGGTCAGTGCGTGCGTTTTATTTCAAACACAGACTGTACAGTGAAAGGACATTTTTAAATTTCAAGTTGGCAGCTCTCAAATATCCGACCTGTCTGTTTAGATTACAGATGCATTAGTGCAGTTCGAACTAATGAGGACGTCCCATTAGTTCGAACTCTCATTACTCCGAATGTCGGAACAATGGGAGTTCGAACTAATGGGAGTTCGAACTAATGGGAGGTCGGACCAATGGGAGGTCGATCTAATGGGAGGTCGGACCAATGGGAGGTCGGACCAGTGCCATGGACCCGTTTTATGCAGTTGCTCTCCACAGCCACTGGGTTACAGTGAATAAATACCTGCCACCGGTACCTGTCCGAAGACTAGGGATGAGTTTTAGTTAGAGGATTTTACTAGTCAGTTTAGTATGGGGAGGCACCAGTTCTTGTTTGCCATTTGTTGTGTCGCATGTTCTGTTTGTGTTTACCTCATTTTCATTGTCTAGGTTTCTAGATCTGGTTGATTATGGCTAACATTGTGGAGGAGTTTCTTCAGAATCCCTCTGAGGAATTGCTGGAGCAGTGTACCAAGGAGCAGCTGATTAAGGTTGCCCAGCATTTCTCTGTTGCAGTGGAGCCCAAACGCACAAAGGACAACCTGAGGAATATCATCAAGGCTAACTTGCAGGAAAGTGGTGTGCTGATGGACGGAAGGGGTGAGACTTGATATAAATATGTCTAAACGTGGCTTAACATTTGAACAGCAGGAAGAATTACTGTTTTTGAAATTGGATCATGAAAAAGAACTGGAAAAAATGAAATATAAAAAGGAACAGATGAAATTGGATTTGGAACTACAAAAATTGGCATTAGTTAGGGAAGGAAAAATGTCTGCATTTGCTTTAAATGGGCAAACTACTGGTTTGCATTTTGATGTTGCCAGTAATTTGAGATTGATGCCAAAATTGAAAGAGAATGATGTAGATACCTTCTGTCTGTTTGAACGTGTTGCCGATTCCAGATCTTGGCCTGATGAGGAACGAACCTTAATGTTGCAGTGTGTCTTTACAGGCTTATGAGTTGGTTCCTGAGGCTTATGGTCAGCGCTTCAGGAACTGGCGAAAGACACGCATTTCAATCGCTGGTGCTCTTCATCTGGTGGGGAGGCTGAGGTTGGTGTTCGCCTTGAGTTGCCAGTGGAAGGTGTTGACATCATTCTGGGAAATGACCTGGCAGGAAGTAGGGTATGGCCAGACGATGTAGAATTTGATACAGCTACCCGATGTGTTAATCCCACCAAATACCATAGGGGTTGCATCCTTGTCATTTCCAGAAGTCCCTGAAACTGAGCAAGCAGTTTGTACTGTGGACCCAAAGGGATTTAGTGAATCGGAGCCAGCAGTTATTTCGGTCTGTGCTGTGACTCGTTTAATGACTGCTGCGTTGACTGATCTGCCGAGAGATCTTAAAAAAGAGAGATGGTTGGTTGGTATGGAAAATAGATGGTTGGTTGGTATGGAAAAGAGATGGTTGGTTGGTATGGAAAAGAGATGGTTGGTTGGTATGGAAAAGAGATGGTTGGTTGGTATGGAAAAGAGATGGTTGGTTGGTATGAAAGAGAGATGGTTGGTTGGTATAGAAAATGTGTTTGCAGATGCACTTTCACGTGCCCCTTTGATTTAGGATGCATGAAGAAAAAAGAAAGAGATTAGCCCATTTGTCCGTTTATGTCTTATGTCTTATGTCTTACGTATGTACTCTTAAAAGTGCTTCCTTTAGTTTCAAGGTTGCTGGGTCATGGGACTTGGGGTGGGGGACGTATTGGGAGGTGATGGGACAGTATATGAAATTTAATTTTTTTATTTTTTTTATTGCAGGGTCGGAGGTGGGGTGTGTTTCTTGTGGAGGGGGATGTGACGGACTCATGGCCTCTAACCTTAGTTGATTGGTTGTCTGGGATTTGGGGAGTGGCTCATCAGGAGAGATGGTTAGCACTTGGATTTGTGTGGATGCCTCTTTTATAAATAGAGCATCTGGGCATTTACTCTGGCTCTCCTGTTTGAGTTGCTGGGTTTGTCTTGAGCTTTGGTTATTTATATTCTTGTTTCATTTATACACATTCACACACACCCATACATTACAAACATTACTGATGAACTGACATACATAGTTATTTTAGTTTCATTCAATAAATGTATGTTTTTCCTCAAAAAACCAACTCTTAATACTGCCGACATCCAGAACTACAGACCGGTATTTCTTCTTTCCTTCCTCTCTAAAACACTGGAACGTGCCATTGCTAACCAACTGTCCTCCTATCTCTCATATAACAATCTGCTTGACCCTCACCAGTCAGGCTTCAAGAAGGCACACTCTACTGAGACGGCTCGCCTCGCGGTGACTCTGGCCTCGCGGTGACTCTCACCTCGCGGTGCTCTGCCAGAGCCTCTACCCTCTCATTGGTTCTCATTCTCCTCGACCTGTCCGCAGCATTTGACACGGTGAACAACCAGATCCTCCTTGCCACTCTTGCTGAACTTGGCATCTCTGAATCTGCTCTTTTCTGGTTCACATCCTACCTGATGAACCGCACCTATCAAGTGACATGGAATGGCTCCTTGTTCAAACCTTGCACGCTTGAAACTGGGGTTCCCCAAAGCTCTGTACTGGGGCCTCTTCTGTTCTCCCTCTACACCAGATCTCTGGGCTCTGTAATTGCGTCGCATGGCTTTTCTTATCACTGCGATGCTGACGACACTCAGCTATTCCTCTCTTTCCCCTCATCGGATAAAGCCCTGATTGTAACACGCATATCGGAATGTCTGGCGGACCTCAGCACCTGGACAACTGCCCATCACCTGAGGCTTCAACAAAACCGAGCTCCTCCTAATCCCAGGGAAAGATTGCCCATACATGGACTTACTGGTCACCGTTGAGAACATCACTGTATCTCCTTCTCCAACTGCCAGAAACCTCGGTGTGGTATTGGACAATCAGTTATGCTGCACCGCAAACATCACTGCGGGGGCCCGATCCTGCAGATTTGCACTTTACAACATCCGCAGAATCCGGCCCTTCCTCACAAGGGAAACAGCTCAGCTTCTAGTCCAATCACTGGTCATCTCCCGCCTCGACTACTGCAACTCACAGACTACTACAACTCACAGCTCACCCTGCGATTAAACCTTTGCAGCGCATCCAGAATGCGGCAGCGCGCCTCGTGTTCAACCTACCGAAGTTCTCCCATGTGACCCCCCTCTTCCGGGACCTCCACTGGCTCCCTGTAGTAGCTTGCATCAAATTTAAGACGATGGTACTGGCATACAAGGCAGTTGATGGAACTGCCCCAGCCTACCTCCAAGCATTGCTACAGCCACACACCCCAGCTCGATCGCTCCGCTCAACTACCTCAGCTGGACGTCTGGTACCGCCATCGCTAAGAGCTAACAATGGTCGTTCAGCAAAGTCACAACTCTTCTTGGTTGTGGGACCTCAGTGGTGGAACGAGCTCCCTGCCGTTCTCAGGACCGCAGAGTCGCTCACTATCTTCCGAAAAAGACTCAAGACTCAACTGTTCAGAGTCCACCTCGACTCTGCATAGCCACCCTCCCCCCTCTGGCCACCATTGTACACTGTATTGTATTGTGTTGTATTGTATTATAGTACTTAACTGTGTAGCAACTGCAGTAGCTGCTATCATTGCTGTAACACAGGGAATTGGTTAGCCTAGTGATTGTTGTACTTGCACTTGGTTCTATGAACATCCTTACTGTACCGATAGCGTTATATTGTTGCACTTCTTATGAAAAATGTAATTATTGTAAGTCGCTTTGGATAAAAGCGTCTGCTAAATGCCCTAAATGTAAATGTAAATGTCTGTACCTTGATGTCGGTGAGAGGGCTTACTACTAAAACAGACTACTTCCGTTCCATTTCTGTTTTTCATTGTGGATTTGTTTCCTTCTTTGTCTATCCTTATCTCAAAGACATTGTGACAGGAAGAGTTTACCATGCAGAGGCCAAAGAACAAGCTAGACCTGTAACTCAGCGCTTATAAATGACATGCATCAAGAAACTGCATTATCACCTTTTTCATTTTATATTGAAGAATGATCATTACAAATAAGATTGTTGTAAGTTAGTTGTATATCTGAGGCAAATAATTAAATGTTATTCATATGTGGCCTGGTGTTAGATTAATTGAAATGAGACTGAGATTGAATGGGTTAAGTGATGCTATGTGTAAGGTAGTGTCAGTGTTGTGTTAGTGCAGTGGACAATAGTGCAAACAGTGTTAATATATTCGACATAGAGAAGACAGACAGGTTTAGAAAATGATTTATGCCCTAGTGTTCAGATTGATTTAACTCCTCCTGAGATGAGATAACTAGCCCTCATTACGTCCTATTCTTAGATCACAAAATATCTGCCACTTTGCTAAATAAATATATTTCCCCATACTGTGCTTGTTTTTTCTTTTCATTTTCACCTTTACCTTAAGGTTTAGTCCAAAAAAACACTATATCAAGGATATTATTTTAAGTTATCTACTTTCCTATACATATATTATAAACTTATTTATTCATATTATCAATGCATTTATCTATTTCATTAAACGGTAATAGCTTCATGTTATGGGGATAACGTCAATAATAATACAACATTTACCAGTTAGTTAGTTAGTTAGCCTACTCACCTGTCTAACCATCTATTATCCATCTATTACCTATAATCTTATCTATTATCTAAGTTAAATTAACACGAGCTAGCTAGACTATGATACACTTTAAACACCCAGTTTACTGGCTAAATTCGATTAAACAATGAAATGCAATACAAATATAAAGTAAAAACAAGTGTTATCTAGCGATCCGTTGTCTGCAGGAGCGTCGCTAGCAATCGAAAACATTCGGGGCTGTAGCCCAGAAGTTAGAGAGCTTTTAAAACGGGTGTTTGGGAGGGTTTCTCCTCCGAGAATATTTGAAAATCGGGCTGATGAACATTCAATTGTAACGTAGTTTGAGAAGTAAAAGAAAGACCAATCGTCATGTCGGACTGACCTCACGATCATTGTCAATGTCAACCATTAAAACTTTGTTTTCCCCAAAAACCCTGTCGTCTGTCGTTATGGTGGGTTGTCCAAAGGCTGCTGATTTTATGCGTGTTGGACACCGCAACAGTGGGTCACTCTGTTATAACCTGCATGAGAGTTCAATGTTGTCATTAGCTGTTACGTCTTTCTGACCAATCGCAGTTCAAGGCCGACCTGGGCTGTACCAGTTCGGGAGGGGGCGCTCAGTTGTCCCCTATAGACAAAATCGAATTGGTTGCGCCGTTGACACGTTAACGGCGGCCCACAGGGAATTCTCCCAACTCTCCCGATTACCGCTTGCGTGCGTGCGTGCTTGCGTGCGTGCGCGTGTGTGTGTGTTATTCGATTGCCTGGTAAACGTGTAGGCCTACGGTAATATTCATACTGGTTTAAATAATGCATTTGATAGTATTTCCCATCGTTGCTGAGCAAGAGTTTTGTTTTTAAATTAGGTGATAGAAGTTTTAACGGTACTACCACTGTCATTGCACCTACCCGATGTCAAGTGGACCGGGTTGAATTCACTGCGGGTCTCTCTTCTTATATCCATCTTGCCAAAGATATTTTATTACTGTCCTTCTAACACTCTGATCTCACTAAAAGGCTAGCAGCACGAAACAGCATTATGGACAACATGCGCTATGCATAGGGAAGAAAGAATACCAACGCTGAATTTGCAACATTCTGCAACAAATGATTCTAAATCTGCCCATATATGGACATGTCAGAGTTTTGCGGTTTCCACTCGCTACAATGTTGCATCTGTGGCCGCTGGTAATACGACCACAAAGAAGTAAACTCTACGGGGCTATCTTCATCATTATGGTTTTGTTTTTTTGACGGCACAGCGATCCGGGGCTATTCCCAAAAGATCCGGGGCTATAGCCTCGAATGCCCAGGTCTAACGACGCGCCTGGTTATCTGTATTATGTTATTTCGTCTTTGGCAACATGAGCGCAAATAATTTTTGAAACCTGCTTTATACACTCAGTTTACTAGCTAAATGCGATTAAACAATTAAATCCAATACAAATATAAAGTTAGAAACGTTAATAAATGTAATTAGGAACGCTAATAAATGTAATTTGTAAAATAAGTGTCATCTGTCTTGTCGCGCTCCATGAACGATATCGAGAATGTTCGCGAACCTTCCTACGTCATTCGACGCGATCGTCCGCCATCATCTGTTGCTAGGCAGGTTTGGAATGGATTACGTAACCCGGTACAATTTTGGCACCCGGTACAAATTTGGACAGTGCCCCTCTTCCAGATCTTCCGGACCTTCCAGAAGGGGTCCGCCCTCTACCTCGCCTTCCAGAGGGTCCCGCCTTCTAAACCTTCCAGAAGGGGTCCGCCCTCTACCTCGCCTTCCAGAGGGGTGCCGCCTTCTAAAACTTCCAGAAGGGGTCCGCCCTCTACCTCGCCTTCCAGAGGGGTCCCGCCTTCTAAACCTTCCAGAAGGGGCCCGCCCTCTACCTCGCCTTCCAGAGGGGTCCCGCCTTCTAAACCTTCCAGAAGGGGTCCGCCCTCTACCTCGCCTTCCAGAGGGGTCCCGCCTTCTAAACCTTCCAGAAGGGGCCCGCCCTCTACCTCGCCTTCCAGAGGGGTCCCGCCTTCTAAACCTTCCAGAAGAAATCCACCCTCTACCTTGTCTTCGTCGATGCCGGCCTCCAGAATTTTTTTTGTTCCCTCCTCCTGGGTCTCCCCCACCCACCCAATTCGGATTTGACTTTCCTTTTTTTTGCATGTCGTGGGTCGCCTGGTGGTCGACCCTTGAGGGGGGGGAGGGGGGGTACTGTCGTGGTTGTTTCTCCCCATGTCAGGTTTCCCTGCGATTACTGCTCCCTCCCCTAATGTGTTTCAGCTGTTACTCGTTGCGTGCCCTGTGTGTTTGGTATTTAAGCCCTTGTCTTTCCTTTGTTCCTTTTCAAATCATTTTAGTTCGTGGTGAGTTGTGTCCTGTGTGCTACCTGTGTTCCCGGTGTTCCCTGTGTTACCCGTGTTCCTTGCCTTTTGCGTGAATAAATTATCCTTTTACCTGAACTGTCTGCTATTGGGTCCTACCTGCCTGCCTGTAACCCGCTTACCGTGACAAAGGATGATATATTAATGTGTTTGAACTTTACAGATTCAAATATGTTAAGCGTCTTCTGAAATGGAACTTGTGGTGTAATTGCACATTGAGTAGAACTGACCAGAGAGTTTCCAGTGTACAGTGTGGACTCCCCAGTCCAGCAGAGAGCAGCTTCACTCCTGAATCCTGCAGATCACTGGTACTCAGGTCCAGTTCTCTCAGACTAGAGGAGTTGCTGAGAACTGAGGCCAGAGCTTCACAGCATCTCTTTGACAGCCGACAGCCATTCATCCTTTACACACAATAAATAGAATGTGTTATTAAATATAATGAAATGTTTCATTTACGTATAAAAGCCTTCAATACTTATTCTTATAATATAAAGAAAAAATTATGTTCATTTTATATTGGGTGCATGTTTAAACATTGTAAAGGCGCTCTGTGAATGCTGTGTATGTCATTACAACTGTTATATTTAAGTATTATGTAAATTGAGTTGTGCATTGTAATGTTATGAGTGCACTTATAGAGATGATTTGTACGTTATTGTAACTTTTATATACTAGTATTATGTAAATCGTGTTGTGTATTGTAATACATGTCATTAATTAACCTACAGAGATGTTTTGGAGGCTTTGACCACTGGCAGCAGCCTCAGAAGACCTCTCTCTGAAGCTTTGTATTTCTTCAGGTCAAACACGTCCAGCTCCTTTTCTGATGACAGTAGGATGAAGGCCAGAGCTGAACACTGAGCAGGGGAGAGAGATTCTCTGGAGAGACTTCCTGATGACAGGGACTGTTGGATGTTCTTCACTAGGTAACTGGTTGTTAAGTTCATCCAGACACTGGAACAAATTGAGAATTCCCTCTGGACGGAGATCTTCATTTATCTTCTCCTGGATGTAACTGACTGTTTCCTGATTGGCCAGCGAGCTTCTTCCTCTCTGTCCCAGCAGATCTCGTATGAGAATCTGATTGCTCTTCAGATAGAGGCCCAGGAGGAAGCGGAGGAACAAGTCAAGGTGTCCGTTCTCACTCTGTAAGGCCTTGTCCACTGCACTCTGGCAGAGGAGGTGAAGTAGAGATTTTTTCCTCAAGAGATACATTTTTCTTTCTTTTTTTTCTGAGAGCAGATCCACGCCAGTGTTTATGTATGATTGGAAGACATGAAGGGCTGCCAGAAACTCCTGGATGCTCAGATGGACAAAGCAGAACACCTTGTCCTGGTACAGCCAACACTCCTCTTTAAAGATCTGGGTGAACACTCCTGAGTACACTGAGGCTGCTTTGATATCGATGTCACACTCTGCCATATCTGCCTCGTAGAAGATCAGGTTGCCTTTCTCCAGCTGGTTAAAAGCTAGTTTTCCCAGAGAAAGGATGATCTCCCTGTTCTTTGGCATCCCACAATACTTTCTTTCCCCCTGTAAAGTCTGAACCCTCAGGAAGTGGATGTACATCTGAGTCATGGTATTGGGGGTCTCTCCAATCTGGGATGTTTTGAAGAATTCCTCCAGAACTGTAGCAGTGATCCAACAGAAGACTGGGATGTGACACATGATGTGGAGGCTTCGTGATTTCTTGACGTGGGAGATGATTGTGCTGGCCCGCTTCTCGTCTTTAAATCTCTTCCTGAAGTACTCGTCCTTCTGTGGGTCGGTGAACCCTCTCACCACTGTCACCATGCCAACACACTCAGCAGGGATCTGATTGGCTGCCGCAGGGCGTGTGGTTATCCAGATGCGAGCAGAGGGAAGCAGGTCGCCCCTGATGAGGTTTGTCAGCAGCACATCCACTGAGGTGGACTTTGTGACGTCAGTCCAGATCGGGTTGTTCTTGAAGTCCAGGGGAAGCCGACACTCATCCAGACCATCCAAGATGAAGACAACTTGGAACCGGTCAAATCTGCAGATTCCTGCTGCTTTGGTCTCAATGAAGACGAGGTGACGAAGAAGTTCCACCAAGCTAAACTCTTTCCCTTTCAGTAAATTCAGCTCTCTGAAAGTGAAGGGAATTATAATGTGTATGTCCTGGTTGGTTTTGCCTTCAGCCCAGTCCAGAGTGAACTTGTGTGTTAAGACGGTTTTACCAATGCCGGCCACTCCAGTTGTCATCATTGTTCTGATTGGTTGAACTTGTCCAGGTAAGGCTTTAAAGATGTCTTCACATCGGATTGGTGTTTCCTCCCAGGCTGGTATCCTGGAAGCTGTTTCAATCAGTCTGACTTCGTGTTCCATGCTGCACTCTCCACTACCTCTCTCCGTGATGAAGAGCTCTGTGTAGATGTCATTCAGAGGTGTCGGCTCTCCTGCATCAGCGACTCCCTCAGACACACACCTGAACTTCTCCAGTAGATGAGAACAGAATTTTTTTTGCCACTCGTCATCGTCAGTTTCTAGATGAGAAAACAACAATAGACAACCATGAGTGGATTGTAACATTAATGACGATGTTCATTATTTCTGGTCGTGCATTCTATATATACAATATTTCAGGATCAATTTAATATTCCCACAACATCATGGTTGGTGTGAGGACGGGAATATTTCAATGATACTTTCCATGTTTCTTATAACTTGCTAAGTAGTGCTATCATTGTGTGTCAGTGAACCACCACCCAACCTAGCTCTGTTCTATAAGCAGAGATGGGTTGGGTGGTGGAGCTAGGCTACGTTGGTTTTTTATAGAACTGTGCAACTGGAGGAGGACTGCTCCAAACAAAATTTTGTTGTCTTTGTTGTCTCAATAAAGATTATTCTATTCTATTCTGGGTGCTGGTATAAATGATTGAAGCACAAATCTGTTTTCCAGTGGTTCTTGTATGCGGCTCAATGTGTTAGTTATACAAGTTATACATATCGTTAGTTATACAAGTTAGATATACAAGCTAACACGCTGCCTTGTATTTGTATCAGGTTCTCACATTCTCACCTAAAAGAAACAGAACCGTAGTCCAGGTCTAGCGACCAGGGTTTGTCTGGTTGCTTTAAATGAGCGCTGACACCACCCCCAGTAGGGGACGGAGCCCCCTGAATGTAAGAATCAGACACTCCCTCTCATTACTGCCCTCTTTGGCCACGAAGTGAACTGCAGCTGGCTGGCACTCCTGACTGCAGAGCACTGGAGTCTGAGCTCCGTGGGCTGGGACAAGAACATAGTAAAGTAATGTACATTGAATTAAACATAAAGGCACTGATTAGGTTCGGGATGGTTTCGGCGGTAGAGCGGAAGGTTGCTAGTTCGAGTGTCAAGGTGTCCCTGGGAGAGACGCTCCTGACTAGCTGCCTGTCATCCTGCGTTTGTGCCGACCATCCAGACGGATCCGGCATTTTCGGTGCCGGAAAACAAACTTTTTTTAAATACAGGCCCTTGGTAAATTGAATTACTAACTGTACATTAAAAAGTTTTTTATGCCCAATCGACAAGGTTCAAAACCTGCTTTTTCCTCCTCGACTATATGTTTGGCTTTGTGATGTCCACACACACTTTTGAAGGAAGCAAAGATTATACCATTCCCTTAAAATGCAAAAAACAAGCTCACTGGTGCCAACAGTCGCCCTTTAAGCATTTTGCCAGTTTTGGCAAAAATCATGGAGAAAATTGTCTTTAATCAAATACAGTGCTACTTTTCTGAAAATGGTTTGAATACAGACCTGCAGCATGCGTACAAGGAGGGGTATTCAACATGTACAGCACTTAATCAGACAACAGACGATAGCTTAAATGATATTGACAAAAAACCGGTGGGATCTGTATTGATAGACATCAGTGCGGCATTTGATGTTATTGATCACGAACTGTTGCTAGAAAAGCTTTCTTGCTACGGTTTATCATCTATGGCGGTGACCTGGATAGAGAGCTATTTATTTACATTTACATTTACATTTAGGGCATTTAGCAGACGCTTTTATCCAAAGCGACTTACAATAAGTACATTTGTCATAAGAAGTGCAACAATATATCGCTATCGGTCCAAGGATGTTCATATATTTATCCAGAAGATCACAGACAGTTTTTTTTAATGGTGGTATTTCTAATTCTTAACAAGTACAGTCTGGAATACCACAAGAAAGCTGCCTTGGGCCGCTACTGTTCACAATCTTTACAAATGACTTAACATTGGTCTTGCCAATGTGTCCATGTATGCTGACGACATAACATTATATATGTCCTCTACCACTGTGGAAAATTTGTCTGCAATTCTGAATAAAGAGTTGCAACTAGTATCCGACTGGGTCAAGAATAACAGAATGGTCTTAAACATCTCAAAGACAAAATGCATTGTATTAAGCTCACAATATGTTAAAACTAAATCCAAAACTCAATTTATCAATGAACGGGATACAAATTGAGCAGGTGGAAGAAACAGAGCTGCGTGGTGTCACATTGGACAGTCATCTGTCATGGTCTACTCACATAAACAACATAACCAAGAACATGGGGAGGGGTCTCTCGATAATCAGGAGATGTGCAGGGTTACTAACATCTGCCTCTGTGGTCCAGGTTATCCAGGCACGGGTTCTGTCCCATCTTGACTATTGTCCTGCTGTGTGGTCGAGTGGCAGCAAAAAACGACTTGAGAAAACTACACTTTGTCCAAAATATACAGCGGCGCGCGTCTTGCACTTCAGTGTAGAAATAGGACTAATATTTTACGTATGGATGAATGCCTATCTTGGCTCATGGTTAGAACAAAGACTGCTAAGCTAGTCTCACTTTATTTTTTAGGAAAATTTTGTGTTAGCAACAAACCTAATTGCTTTGTACAAATTAATACATTACACCATAGACATAACTACTCTACCAGGCAGGTGGTAAGGGAACGTTTTACAGTGGCCATGCCTAAATCTAATGCGATCAAAAAAACAGTTATGTACAGAGCCATGTCAATATGGACCGCTTTACCTCACACAATCATAGATATTAAGGTTAGAATACACTTTAAAAAACAGCTCAAGATCCATTTTAATAATAATAATATATAAATAAATGAAATAAATAAAATGATAGTGTTATTTAGACTTGTCTATATAAGTGATGTTATGTGATGTTAGTGGAGTGGTGCTATGAAACATCATACTTGCTACTTCACAGTTTTACCTATGTATGTCTTTCTTGTCCCTCTCTATGATGTAATAATTGTACATGTTTTGTTTTTTTCTGTTCTCTTTTATTCTTTATCCTGTTTTCATGTATTGTTGATTTCTTGTATGTTTGTCTCGTTAAATGTGGACCCCAGGAAGAGAAGCTGTTGTTTATTAGGACCCCCATTAGTGCAATGGCTAATGGGGGTCTTAATAAACTAAACTAAACTCCCTCTATGGCGCGCCTCCTCTGCTCCTCCTCCTTACCATCAACAGCCTCCATCTGCTCCTCCTCCTCCTCCCCTCCTCCTCCTCCTCCTCCTCCTCCTCCTCCTCCTCCTCCTCCCCTCCTCGCTCTGGCTCTCTGAGCATGGGAAGAGATCCCCCACATTAGAACAATTCAGGGGCAATCCATCGACCTGACACCCCCACCATAACCCCTATGTATCTAGACCATACCATTAACCTCATACCTCCACAATGATCCCTGTGTATCTGGACCATACCATTAACCTGATACCTCCACAATGATCCCTATGTATCTGAATCACACCATTAACCTGACACCTCCACTAACCCTACATATCTGGCTCAAACCAATACAACTGCAAGAGGAAATATTATTCCACGTAGAAAGGTAAGACATTTAGAAATCCCCCATGGTCTAATTAATAATAAATGCAATTGTCTTATTGCTCAAAAATAGGAGACGCCGTCTTGAATGTTTTGTTGGGCTTACCGCCCCCCAGTGTGTCGGCCAGTTCCTCCTGGTTCATCTCCATCAGGCAGAGCTTTGTGATGTCCAGCACTCCCTCTATGGCGCGCCTCCTCTGCTCCTCCTTCTTACCATCCACCTCCTCCCCTCCACTCTCTGACCCTTCTGAGCATTTGTGGTAATCTGAGAAGAGATCCCTCCAGAGCTTCTTCAGCTCCTTGTCTAGGAAAGCGTGTGCGTTCTCCTCAGCCCTCTGGAACAGAACAAACATCAAGGAGAACTTTACTCTGAACTCACTGAGGACATCAGAAGCATCTGTCCTGGATTCACGTCCCGCTGGACAAGAGATGCTTTCTAATGTTCATGGAGAGCTGAAGTCAAACGTCTTGGTGGACATTTACACACCTTGATCAGCTCTGTTTGATGCTGCTGTAGAGACTGAGCACTGGTAACCTTTGACCTCTTCTGGTGTCTGTGAAGAACACACACAGATATACACACTCTAGTGTATCTCTCCTGACTGGTAAACATCAGTACCAGTAGAGTACAACCAACTGGTCTGTTTTCATCGTCTGTTTAAACTCCTACCTCTCCTCTCTGGAGGGGCGTCCATCTTTAAAGTTCCATGGTATACCCATAGAGTGGTCACTCTTTATGGAGACACAGCTGGGTCCAGGGGAGTCTGCCCCCTCCTGCTGGACTCTTCTAGAACAGCAAGAACCAGGATTAATGGAGTTATTTATGCAGTTGTATTTTGAATCTGTAATCTCCTACCAACTCCAACCTTTGCTCAATAGACTGATTTCCAACTTTATAGAGAGCTGGATCCATAGATTTGCCACTCTTCATGGAGACACAGCTGGGTGCAGGGGAGTCTGCTCTCTGCTGCTGGACTCTTCTAGAACAGCAAGAAGATGATGTACATGGTTACAACTACTAGTACAGTCTGGCAACAACCACTGGGGTGTTGACATCGCCGTGGTACAGAACTAGTTGGTCTTGATTCCAAGCAGGCTGTGTCGTGAAAAATGACACTCGGCATGGAGCAGTTAATTCACTTCTTTGCACATTTCGTCATACCTGCAGGTATCATAGCAACCATCTCTGCATATGGAGTCTTTAGGTAAAAAAACTGTTGCACTCCTGGTTACATGACATGACATTCATGGTTAGCTGGTAAGTGTGAGTTAGCCCCTGCCCTACCGGTCCTCTCCGGGGGGCTGTCCCTCTTTAAGCCCAGGAGGATGATCCAGGGAGCGGTCACTCTTCATGGAGACACTGCTGGGTGTAGGGGAGACTGCTCTCGCCTGCTGCTCTGGGCTTTAACATACACACACACACACGCACGCACGCACGCACGCACGCACACACACAGGTTTTACTCAGACTAATGATGGAGTCATGATACATCACTGCTGAGCTCTGAGATGGACAACAGTCACAGACAGAGAGATCCTCTTCTTACCTCTTAGCTTTGCTCCGGCGGCCATGTTCCCCAGACAGAGTGGTCTTAGAGGTAGGACCCCCCTCCTCTATCTCCTCATCCATAGTAGACTGGAGACCTGGACACAAACACAACTCATCCATCACTTCATTTGCCTTTTTAACTTTATCTGTTTATTGAGAGAGAAGATCATTGTGACTGTGTCACACTAAAGCATTATGGACGTCATAGACCATCAATATGAACCCCACAACATAACCACACTGCCCTCACTACAGTACAGATGTGTACAGCAGATGACAGATGAATAATTAAACACCTTGGAGACTGAAACTGTGCTTAAACTACAACAAAAAAATGATGTACAATAGACTTTAAAAAATGCATTGCGGTACAATTAAAAGTAAAGAACATTACTTTCATTTGTGTCAAGTACAGTGTTATATTTGTTTATGTTAGGCTATATATTTATTTCTTTATTTCTTTATTTCAAGGATAGCCCCTTGAGATGTATCATCTCATTTTCGAGGGGGTCCTTACAATAATGACAAATAATACAATGAAAGTAAAAAGTAAGTTATAAACATAAATTCAAACACATAAGCACAAGGACAAATGCATGCACACTCACACACCCACACACACTCCAACAATGCTCCCCATAGCTACCCCCCACCCCCCTCCCACCCCCTACCAGCCAGTATTACACAGAGCACAATCAAATATATTAATATACATTACATACAATAAATACATTTTCTTGCATGCACAAGTAGAATATACAGTACATATTTGAGCCCAGATACACATGTAAATAGTATAGTGGACAAAAGGAAAGCAGTTATGAGTAGAATGAGTCCTAGAGAGAAAAGGTAAGATAGATCAGAAACAAGAGCAGGATGTTTTATGATGCAAAAATAAAGATGATTTGAAAATATGGAAAGAAGTAATAGACCTAAGTGAGGAGGGAAGGTTGTTCCAATCTGATGGAGCTTTGAATTTGAATGCCCGACGACCAATTTCTTTCCTGATTCTAGGTTTAGTTAGAAACAGGTGGTCCATGTGCCGTAGGCTGTATTGAGAAGTTAAAGGGATTAAGAGTTGTTTTCAAATATGAAGGGAAATTTAAAATGGATGCAATTTGAATGTAAGTATTTGACCAATGGAATTTGCCTTCTGGAATTAGGGGCAAGCCAGTTCAGGGACTCATACATAAGGCAGTGATGGGTATATAAGGACACCTGAGCACAAATCTACAAAGACTAATTATATAACACATTAAGAGGACGGAGATTTGTTTCAAAAAGTGTTACCAATAGATAACATCAGCATAGTCCAATATTGGAGTATTAATTGCATTATAAGTCTTTTCCGGACTTCTTGTGAGAAGAAGCAGTCAACAGAACGATATAAAGAGATTTCAGACATTCTTTGGTGATTGCATTAATATGGGGTTTAAAGGATAGCTGAGAGTCAAGCCAGAGGCCTAGATATTTACATTCTTCCATATTTTTTCTATTGTTGTTCCATCAAGAAGACTATATAGACCAGTTACTTGACAACAAATGATCAGGTTGAGTACAAAACAACTATACTATATGATTTTTTCTTATTCAACAAAAGCTTATTTGAAGAAGAAACCATATTAGAACCAAATTAAAATCAGATTGTAAGAGAGTTGTTGAATTTGTAAAGATATCAGAGCTGGATGAGTTATAATAACAGTTGTCATCTGCATATAAATGAATTTGAGAGTCCAAACAGATTTGAGGAAGATCATTAATAAAAGATCGAGAACAAAAGAGGACATAAGGATGAGTCTTGTGGAACACCTTTATCATTGATCTTAAATTCTGATAGACTTCCCTGAAAGGAGACACACTGACTTCTAAAATGAAAAAAATTGTTAAAAAATAATAGAGAGTTAGTAGAAAGACCAATAGCATACAATTTATCTAAGAGAAGATAATGATCGATCATATCAAATGCTTTTGAGAGGTCAATAAATATAGCACCTGTAGGCATCTTGCTGTCAGCTGCTGACAATATGACATTTGTACATTTTAGAAGAGCAGTGGTGGTAGAGTAATTAGGTCGAAAACCTGATTGGTGTGGAGATAATATGTTATTGTCTGCAAGGTATTTAGATAATTGATTAAATATTAGTTTTTCAAATATTTTTGCTATACTGTTGATAATTGAGATTGGTCTATAATTGTTGGTGTCTGAGGTGTCACCTCCTTTATGAAGAGGGGTTACTCTAGCGCTTTTCCATGATGACGGTGTTTCACAAGTTGCAAAAGATAAATTAAATAAATCAGCCAGTGGAAAATGACAAAAACTTGAGAGGCAAGTTTAAAGAACTTAATTTCCAGACCATCTGGACCAGCACTGCATCCAGAGCTTAGGCGCTATCAATAACCCGCTGAACATCAATTGGAAAGATAGTTTTAAATGCAAAGAAAGAGCTGCCAAACCTATTCTGATTCGAGGTAAGACCAGAGTAACCAGATAAAGAGCTACCAATTTTAGCGAAGTGCTGGCTAAATGCCTCTGCAATTAATAAAGGTTCACTCACAGTTTGATTATTTAGTCTAATATGCGTTGTAGGGCTTTTTGTGGATTTATTGGTTATACTATTGATTCTCTTCCAAAATTTCTTCGGGTTCTTAAAATCAGTTGATAAGCAGTCTTTATAGTAATTTCCTTTAGCATTTCTTGTGTTGGTTTTACATTTATTCCTTAGCTCCTTATAAGCATTCCAGTCAGCAGCATCATTTGTTTTACGGTATTTTTTCCAGGCATTGTCTCTTTGTTTGAATAAGTGTATGAGATCTCCCTTGATCCAAGGTAGATGTCGACCCTTGACCATAATTGATTTCAAAGGAGCATGCTTGTTGATTATCTCGACAAACTCAGTATAAAAAAAATTCCAAGCATCTTCAAACAGATGGGATTAATTGAATCTCTCCCATTTTATATTTAGTATATTCCTGAAGTGAAGTGTTCAGGGTAAATTTATAAAATTGTCTTACTTTAATCATTTTAGGAAGGAAGATGAGGCACTTTGATTTTCCAAATACAAAAAATCATAGAGTGGGTCACTAAAAGAGTCAGGTAAAGACCCCAGATTGTACAATTCTGCCAGGATGGGAAACCTAAAATCCAATCAAGCAAAGAAAGAAGAACTGGGACCGACTCTAGTGGGTTTCAGTTATGAGTTGAAGTTAGATTTATGCTGTTAAAGAGGTTCTGTATCTTTTTGAGAGGAGCGATCCAGGCCAATTAGAATTGAAGTCACCTAATATAATTTTTTCACTGGTGCAGTCTCTAAACGAATTAATGGTAGAGCAGGATAACAGTCAGTAGTGTTTGCTGGGGGCAGAGATGGAGGTTTATAAATAATTTCCAATGATTAGTCGTTTAATTTTCATGAAAAATGATTTTGACGAAAAGGCCTTCAAAATGCTGGGGATTCTCCATTTGAGAAGAACAAAGTTCTGCAATCAAATTTGAGGATACATATGTTAAGAGGCCCCCACCTCTTGAGCCTCTATCGTTCCTAAATAGAACATAGTTATCAAGTTTGACTTCATCATCAGAAATATTGCTGTTTAACCAAGTTTCAGACAAAGTTATTACATGGGGTTTATGTAAGCCAGGCTCTCAGTAAATCAATTTTAGATGGCAAGCTCCTAATGTTCAAATGAATAACATGCAGCCCTTTAGCACAATTCAATTAATCCAAATATAACTGAGTAAGTATGCACAATGAATATGGAAAAAGAAATGCACACAGAGCATCATCGCAGGTTGTGGATTGTAGCAGGCAGGGGCAGGTGGTGAGAGAGGTAGAAGGAGAGCAACACACACACACACACACACACACACACACACACACACACACACACACACACACACACACACACACACACGACACGAGAGCACATACGGCATTAGAGACACGACACTCGACAGGAGAGCAACATACGGCATCAGAGAAAGCACGTAAGGCATATACCAAATAAAGAAATAATAATAATAGTAAAAAGTTAAAAAGAGCTCAGTCTGCATGGCTCAACCATATTGCCAAGACATATCAAATGAAAGATCCATGTCTACTAAAAAAAGGGGTATATATTGGACCTTTATAAGGCCCGTCAGATGACGGCAAACAAAAATAAATTATTAATAATAATATATGCTTTCAAACAGCTTCTTAGTTTATTTCGCTTCCACATCCAAAAGTATTCAGCAATTATTCTAAACGAATTATTTATATATATAGGGCGTCTATCATTCCCAGTTTAAATAACTTTTACTTAGATCAAACCCCGTTCTTTTAGTGTTTACGCCATTTTAACGGACCACTTGTGATATGCTATACGGCAGACAGTAGTAAAAGCCAGCCTGTCATTATGCAAGAAACAAAAATCAAAGAATACAACAGCAGTCACCATGTACTCAGACTAATTTCCATCAAGCGATAGTTCATGGCAACATATGAAGAACAGTAAAACTCCAGCCAGTCCGATGAGAAAACTATCAAGTTCAAAAAAGTTGCATGCAGCAGGCAAGTGTGTTGTTGTTGGCGCTGGCTGGCCAACTATCGACTGGTCGCCAGCCATCTCAGTCCGCCTGCTTGCCCATATCAAAGGTCAATGGAAGAGGTAATGGCAAGAGAGTGCACAGAGAAATTCCTCAGACGTTCACCCGGAGTATGAAATAAATGTCTCTTACCAACATGGTAATTCTCAGTTGTGCAGGGGGAAAAAGAGCAGGCCATAATATTCGATTTCCCTATCACGGAGCTTTTTTTCTTCACTTGCATCAAACTCTCTCGGCGTCTCTGGACTACTCACCAGCAGGAGAGAGTCCGGGGATAGATGAAGATTACGAACATCCTCTTCAAAGAGCCCCTTGGTTCACTAGCCCTCGCTTTGTACTTCGCAGCTGGGGCCACTCTTGTCCCTGGCCAGTTTCATTATCTTCAGCTTGTTCTTGAAAGCACTGGAACTTTTACCAAGATCGGCCTTGGACCCTTGGCTTTGACGTTGTCCAGGATACCAGTGCGATGAGGACAGCGCTCTATCACAGGAGGAACGGAGAAATTTGCTTCACCTAGAAGTTTTGGAATCAGATGACTTATGAAGCCGAGGACATCCCCGGCCTCGGCCCTCTCGGGTATGCCGACGAATCGTAGATTGGAGCGTCTGCTTCGGTTCTCGGCGTCTTCAGTCCATGATTTAAGGTCGGTGTTTTCCTTTTCGAGCACCTTTACACGTTTGACCAGTTCTGTTATGTCATCTTCGTTTGAGCTTACTCTTTGCTGAATCTCATTGACCTGATCTCCGAGCATATGCAGGGAGTCATCTATTTTCTTCAGACTGGATCCAAGTGAATCTATTTTTGCGTCAATGGGTGTGAAATTCATGTCGAGCTTCATTTGCTGGCATTATAATCACAAATACTTTGGAGAGTAATTTTGGTTCACCCATTGTGAGGCCAGCAGCGTGTTCCACTCGCACAAGGAGGGTGAAGTCTTAAAACTCGTGGGTTTGGTGCTAAAGGCTGCTTTAGTTTTTCGTTCTTATTTCACCACAGGTAGTTCATTAGCACCAGAGACTTTTTTCGGGTAATCGTAGATATCACAACATCCTTAGTAGACAAATAGTTTAGCCAGTAGACTGGAGCTCACAACACTCACTCACTCACGGCGGCCATTTTTGATATATATTGAGATGGCAGAGTGCAAAATACCCGTCAATATTCAGGATGTCCTCATCCCCAGATTGCTGCGAACTCCAATCTAAATGTTCTCAATATGCAGTAGGCCTAGGCCATACCATTACAATATTTCATGGTTGCAAGCCTAGACAATCAGTCTATATCTATGGCCTACATGACAACACACACACACACACACACACACACACACACACACACACACACACACACACACACCACACACACACACACACACACACACACACACACACACACACACACACACACACACAATTAAAGCACACTCGTAGAGCAACACTGACATAGGAGCCTGCATTGGCTAAAGTTGTTGGGATGCATGTTATTTTATAACAGGGAGAGGCAAAGTTGTGCATTACAATGCAAACACGACAATAATTGGCACCATTCTGGCGCTAGAACAATGAACTGAATAAATGCCAGGTATATAGCATATCGGAGACGGGCACACAATCAGTGAACCTGCAAATGAGAGCCTGCAGTATGTCCGATCTTGTGACATTATTTAACCATCCATCTACAGCTAATACGATCAGACAGATACATCATTGAACACACACACAAAGCCCACAACAAGCCAAACACCACGGCAGGTGGGCTCTCTCTCGCACAGTCACACAACCAACCACAACTAACCCTGCAGCAGGCCTACCTATGAACAACAATCAGTTATCTACATTGTGTCTATCTTCTGTTTGGGCACATGGCTAATCTGAATATGTGCGCAGGTGTAACGGTTGTGATTGGGTCTAAAGGACTGAAAGACAGGACAAACACATTGGTCTCTTTCAAAGGTATATTTGTGATTTGTACAGCAGGGTCTGCATCGTAAAACAAAACACTGGTGTTGCTAGCGGACATCCAACATAGCGAACCAGTAACATGTGGTCAAACTAAAAATGTGAATAAACTCCCTACCAAGTGACAAAAATAACAATAACATATCAATTATACAATATACAATCATTTAATATGTCGAGATTCATAACATAAACATACATTCTCGATCTTAAAACGTATAAACCTTAGGGAGCTATTTACAATGTGAATTTACCACATGTCACGTCAACTGGTTCTGAATAGCAACGGCCGCACACACAGGCGGATGCAGGTCTGCAATACCCAATCACACCAGCAGAGGGCTCTAAAACACCAACAACTGCTCTATCATTTGCGAAACTCATGATAACTAATGAACAGTTTTCCATATCTGTTACACAGCACTGTCTGGCTCCGCTTGGCAAAAAAATAGAACACATTTGTGAATAAATGTTTTGAACTCTGAATACTGGACATGAGCTTAAAAACATTTGAGTGACCATAAGTGAGATGGCCTAAAACGGAATACAAATTAATTATTCTAGGAAAAAGGTTTTCAGGATCAATTCAGATGTTAAACTGTTCTGCACTGCTTAGAAATCATTTTTTATAAATCTTGTTTATGTGCTATTTCCCATGATGGTAAATTAACATTAAATTGCTGTGAGTTGTGAAGATTATACAAATACATTTTTATTTTTTTATTTTTTTTCTTGGAGTAGTAGCGCGAGTGGTAGCGCGAGTAAACTTTGTGTAAACAAATCCCTGTGATACGTTGACTAGTTTATACTTCTGCTCTTGTCAAATGCAATAATGCCCAGTGGTTGTTTGGTACCCGGTTGCACCGAAAAGTCGAGGATGGGACCGAAAGTAAGTTTTCACGTTTTGCCAGTGAAGGACGATCAGCGTTGCACACTAGCCCTGCGGGCGACGAACAACCCCACAATTGGAGAAGACGCTGGTATGGAAATTATAAAAGGAAAAACGATTTGCAGTCTCCATTTCAAACTGGAGGATAATGATATAATTCTTTTCGGCGTGATGAGGCACGCTCTCAAACCAACAGCCGTTCCGTCCGTCTTCGCTGTGGGCCCCGTTCCCAGGATGAACCAGGCAGGCCAGGGGCTCTAATGCAACCTCCCTTCAGCAGGAACGCACTCGCCTACAGGTGAGACTGTCGTATTATTCTACTTTATTTCTGTTTACAAAATACACAATAATATAGAGGCGCCAAGATCGTTTATCGGCCTGTAGCATGTGCCGCCGTGACCACTGACATACCATGGCATATGCCGCTGTACCTGCCGTTTCCAACAATGGTATATGACACCAGCACGCCTCCTCCCGAAAATTTCATGACTTTTTGTATAGTGTAAGTATTGCCGTAAATGTAAAGCTATATATATTTGGTCTTTATTGACACTATATCACACATAACGCCGTCAATAAAGGGATTCATACGTTTCCACATTTAGTGCTATTACTACAGAGGCAGGTCCCTACATCTACCAGAGGGTTACACTGAAGCCTATGGCTGGACCTTCATACATTTGTGTTTTATCAAGGCGTCGTAGTAGTGTAGCCTCTTTAGCCTACATAGCTTTTATAGCATATAGGCCAAGTTTTTCCGCTGTCATGCCAATTATGTTAATGGAAAGCACCTTCTCTCAGAATACGGTTACTGTTACGGCCCAGCTCTAACGGGGAAAGGGACTCAGCATAGAGCCAGACAGAGTAGATAACATCTAAAGTATTTATTACCAGGAAGTTGTGAATGTACTCTTTCAGACGCATTTCCAGGAAAAGATTTTATTCGGTTCAATACGGTTTGTGACCAATAGTCTAAAGAAAATATGAAATTCAGTAACCTGTACCTCAGTTTCTCCGCGAGAAAAACGTCTGCTGTCCCAGGTAGTATTGAAGATATAAAAGAAAAAAAGGAAGGAAAGTAAGATCTGTTGAAGGAAGAGATTCACCAAAACCCAAAGTAAGTGTTCAGAACCGAGTCAGAGCATTAAGAGGTTCTAAAGGTTCACAGTAAAGATTGAGCTGCTGGGCTCCTCAGTGTGGAAGACAAATGAGGAAAGAGACTTCAAGAGCAGCTAACGACGTGTAAAGCCTTCATGATGGACCCAGCGCTCCCTCAGGGCGGGGCCTCCACCCGAACACAACCTAATCTGGTGAAGTGATAAGATTAGACGGAGCAAAGGTTGGAGGAAGGCCATATGAAAGCTATAAACCACCAGGTCCCAATAATGATGCATAAGCTTTGCTCTGGCGGCCATGGTCCCCAGGCAGAGTGGTCTTAGAGTTAGGACCCCCTCCTCTCCTCATCCATAGTAGACTGGAGACCTGGACACAAACACAAGTCCATACTTGTTTTTCCACTGCCA